>CP045900.1:16591260-16610219 GCA_013387185.1 Caligus rogercresseyi | reverse complement strand
ACAACTATTATACGTATTTTTGGCTATATTTACTTCATACGATGATGCTTCCATTTTTTATGATTTAAAATTATACGTTCTATGTACAAAAAAACAAAATATGGGCTTTCGATCATATTAGTTGGGTGTTTGTAGTTTGTTTTATCTCGATTGTTTATTACAATCAAAGGGTTTTCAATGCGCAATATCCTTCCAAAAGATGGAAGGCCGTAATTTGTCGTGGAATCATTACAAATTATTTATGCTGGTATCCCTGCGCATCGATATGAATCTCCACCAATCACATGCTCCAACAAAACAATGGCTAGAATTATGCTTTGAAGAGAGAGAGAAAGAGAAAGAAGGGGGATCTAAATTCAAAACAATACGTCATGTATTTCTTGTTAATACATCATTATTAATTAGTTATTCTCATGTACATACTTCGAATCAATTGGATAGACAATTCGGAATCCAATCGTGGATTGTATTTTGTCGAATTGATTGTGTGTTGCTATGCAGAGATTCCATCCAGTAGAATCCGTACATCCTTCATCTCGTGGACGTGCCGCTCACAAAGGAAGACTTGGCGCTCGCAAAAAAGGACGTGCCGCTCGCGATGGAGGGCTTGGCGCTCGGAGACGAGGACTTCTTCCCCCTCCAGGATTCATACTCCCCGGTGATCCCATCCTCGTCGTCCTCCGGCACAACGGAGGTGCCTCCGAATCCACGAGTCCTGGTTCCACTTGGACTCGGCGGAGCGGAGGCAGGTCTGGATGGATCCCATGGGGCTCGGATCTCAATCCCCCCGTGTGAAGCTGACGACGAGGAAGACAATTATCCTGATGGGGTTCAGCTGCAAATTGAAGCGAGTCTCCATTGAGGCAGGCTATCTCTCGGGAGGGACCACAGCCGACTGGAAGACCATTAGAGAGTACCTGAAGACGACCGGGAAACACTTCATCAACTCAACGCAGGATTCACCAAAAGGATTGTCTCCTGATGTGGGACAACGCCCGTCCTCACGCTGCCGCTTAAACAAGGGAGTTTCTGACCCAAAGGGACGTGAAACCGTCAAACAGAACCCCTACAGCCCAGATCTGAACCTCTTTGACCGATTCCTGTTCCGGAAGTTGAAGCATCTGCTCCGTAATGACGAGTTTGGGGGCATGAGGAAGCCACTACTGCTGTGCAGCGGCGATGAAGAGGGTGAGCGAAGACGAGCTGTTCGACCAACTCAAGAGGCTCTGGGAGCACTGCTACGACGTCATTGCAACCGGAGGGGATTGTATTTTCTAATTTAAGTGTTTTTTTAATATTAATTTGATGAAAATAATGAGTTTTACTGGGCCAGACTATTCATGGTTCAACCTAATAATAAGCTATATGTGCGTATTTTGTTGTATTTGTTTATTTCATTTGATCAAACATAATCTAAAAAACATTTGATTTAACTATTAATTATACTTTGTAACACATTTTTGGTCCAATGTTAATAAATTTACGTTATTTTATTATTTTTCACATAGGATTTCTTGTCTAAATTGTCGAGCCTTTAGAACAGATGAATTTCTTGCATTGCTTTTTAAAATGTTTATTACGACAATATTTGCACCTATAACATTTGGTTATTTTCTTAATTAAACGTTGCTTGTATAAAGTGCAACCTTTACATTAAAAAAATCTAAATTTTTGTCCATCTTTGTCCGCATTGAACGAATCAGAAAGGCCAGAAGCTCCGTCTGCTTCCACAGGACTTACAGAAGTATCTACAAAAAAGCATTGATTGCTATGTCCGTTATGAATTTACCTTCGATCAAACTATCACCTTCATTGTTTATTAATTCAAGTGTCACATTAAATGAGTTAGAAGGACCATAAGATATGTCAGCCTCCACAGCACTTACAGAATGATCTACAACTAAAGAAAAATACTTTATTTTAATACACTATTGTTATGCTAGTTATGAATTTACCTTCAATCATACTATATCTTCGTTGGATATTGATTCTAATGCCACATTAAATGATTCAGAAGAACCATAAGATTTGTCAGCTTACACAGAAGTATCTACAACTAAAAAAAAAGACTTGATTAGAATAATTTATTGCTATGTTAGTTATGAATTTACTTTCAATCAAACTATCATTTTCTTTGTTTTACTGTTGGTCTGATGTTCTTCACTGATCGAGTCATCTACACTGGCAATAGAATTGATGAAAAGCTGTTTCTTGGTTCCAGAAGATATTAGAGGAACAACATTCTTCATAAGGTATTCCTTCCCTTCCTTCGATAAACCGTGCTTTTCCAATAAGAAATCATCATTTATTGATGTAGGTACATCTGAATAACAAATGCCACGTTTCAGAAAGTTCATTTGTACACTTTCTGAGCTATCTGACCACTCCTTTAATGTCACTATTCCAGGAAGTGCTGACTTCACAGTAAATACATGAAATTTCTTCATTCCTTTAGGACGGAAGTAGGGATGAAGGAAATTCTTCCAGTCATACCACTGAATTGGTGGGCATCCTTTCTTTTTCGAAGATATGACATTGAATTTCGAAGATGCTTTAGCAACCATATCTATCATATCTTACAACACACTCGATTTTTGATAATTATAATAAGATTTTGATATAACTCCAAAGCTGCGGTCGGGAGAAAACTTAGCGTGATTTTCAACGAGGAAATGAATAGATATCTCCTCAAATAGGTCACACTTCACCATAAATGCAGCGAATCCAATATTAGTTTTATTTTGGCCTCTGCAAAATAAAATTGATATTTAACTAATAAAACTTATATATATATATCATCACCATACCCAAAATTATCACATTGAATTTGAAGATGGGGAACCGGCTCGATACGATACTCATCCCAAGAAGAAAAGAAAGGTGGATAAACAAACTCTTTGACCACTAATTTGGAATTTGATCTTTTTATCGCTTATATTAATTACTGAAAAATGTCCTAAGGCATATGCTTCAAGGCTCGATGGAGATATGAAAGATATTTCAAGGCATTGTTCTCGTCAATAGACGACTTCTTCTCGATTGAACCAATTAAAACATGGCGTCTTTTGCCCATTTATATCCAAAGGACAAAGAACACAGAAGCAACGACTGAGTATAAATTGATTAATCTTTTGAAGCTCCTCCTCATCCAAATCTCGAAGTACGATGTCAACATTATCCATTTTAATGGTTGAAAATCCACGAAAATAGAAATCACAAAAGCAGAAGCAAATAGTGAGTTTGAATAATACTATTGTTAATGCCGCTTTAATCACGGACAACATATATACGGACGGAAAGGCTGCGAGAGCTGCTTGCATACTAGGTCCATTAAAAACAGAAGGGAAAATGAACGCGCTAAATAAATAAATTTGTTAGGCACATATCAAAACAGTATATTTTCAGTCAGTTTGTCCAAGAACGAAGTAAAATAAAGTAAAAGTAAAAATATAGGAATTACAGGTAAATTCAGCAATTAAGACTGCAGTTTAGCAATTTTTCGCACACTTGAGCTCTATTTGACATTTCATTGACATTGACAGGTCGAGGTCTCTTCCTGGAGCTCCAGGTTGATGATGCAGCCCACGCTCCGGGCCTGCTGTATGTTTGCCCCGTGGGCTCCGATGGCTAGGCCCATGAGCTCACTGGGCACGTGAAACTCCTATGTGTAGCCGTAGGTGCTCTGAATCCGCGTGGCCTCCAGGTGCCGCTCGACTTCCTCCGTCTTGCTCTTGAGGAGGACCTTCTGTGTGAAGTTTCGAAAGTGCATGCCCTGGATCATGGCGGCTTTCCGCTGCGTGTCCTCGTCCGTGCTCACGACCCGCAGAGACCGCTTGGCGGGCTCGTACTTGACGGAGCAGGCGTTGATGGACTTGACAAAGACGGCGTGGGAGTCCTCGTCCTCTGCGTAATTGTCCTTCATCTCCGAGGGCAGCGGGATCCAATTGGAATAAAAGTCCTTGTCCTGGATGTGTGGCATGTTGGATCGGGGGCAAAGGCGGTCCTGGTGGACCACTTGGTTGAAGCCCGGGAGCTCCCCGGCGGAGGTTGAGTTGCAGAGGACGACCACGTTGCTCCGGAGCTCCTCGACGCGTGCGGGCTACCAGCCAAAGGCCTCCGAGTCCCGTGCAGTGTTGAAGACTTCCACTTCCACCCCGATGCTGAAGCTGCGTCCCCCGGGTGGCTCCAGACGGAGGAGAAAAGGGAAGCATGAGAGGGGGAGCTCCGGGAGTCGAAGCTAGCTCACGAGTCCCTCGGAGGAAGAGGGATAGACTTCCTTCCTCCACATGGCCGCTGTAGTAAGCACCTCCACATGAGAGGAACCGGAGTATCCACGCTCGGAGACACGGAAGAGGGTGAGGAGGCGGTCGGCGGGGATACTGAAGACGTGCTCGAGGACACACAGTTCCCACTCACCACGGAAGGAACCACGCCGGCGTAGCCCGACCGGCATCCGGGGACACAGCACTTCTTCCCCATGACGGACGAACAATCTTCTGGGAACGTTTTCAGAGCAGCAGCTGTTGTGCCTCCTCCCTGCCTTGGACCTTGGATCTACTCTGCTAGAGGTTTCCTGATTCTTTTGAGAGGCTTTACGTCCTTAGCTATGTTGTCTTAGTTTAATAATGTAGTGAATCTACTAAAAAAGAGGTTGGAAAAAGGGAGACTACTGCCTACTCCATTTTAATATTAGAAAACGTACATTAACTATGAACAACGTTATATGATTGGTTAAAAACACAAGAGCGTGCAAGATCATACCAACATTCCTGGCCAATTTTTATTTGATGAGCTTCTTCATCGACAATTATTCCTTAAATATCGCATCAATTAGAGGGCTAATTGAAAAAATATATAAATACAAAATGGAGAAGAGTAAATGAAGAATACTATTATGGGTCCATCTCATTTCACCAAAAAAAACCTGTATTCATATAGTGTTCTCACGTCACATATGTATAATGTAAAAAGCAATTATTTCTTCCAAAATAATTTCTAAATATTAATTATGTTTTTACGCATTAACATCTTTTATATACATTCTGTTTTTTAAGCTTGTATATATTTTTATGAACTGTGGAATAAATAATAAAAAAAGTTAAAAAAACGCATTCTATAAGTTTATGTATATAGTATGATAAAAAAGTATTATGAGTATGTAATTATCAATGCATCAAAATAAATTCTAAATGGTTAACAACAAAGTTTTTTGAATCCTTGATTGAATGTCAATCTAGAAAAGATTATATCAAACTGCTTAATAGAGACTTTATACAAACTAACATCCTTGAAGAGAGGGGTTGTAAGACATTCAAATGGCCCACACACTGCGAAAGTATCACATCACGATCCCAAGATCTAAGATAAATAAAGTGCCCTACAAATTTTGTTTGTTCGTACATATTGAGCTACTCAAAATAATCTGAAGCGTTCATGGATATACATATACATGAGTAGTTAGGAGTACATAAATATTTGGTACATGAGTTATATGGTTGATATAATCAAATATTTTTTATATCGTAGATCAGCTTCATATTTAAATGAATGTGAAACAATGAAAATTGGACTAAAGGAGTTGTTAATCAACTATTTTATTCTACATAAAAAGTGTTGGTTATAGGGTATATAATTTTAAGATTAACTAAGGAGAGGCTTTTATTTCCATTTGTACGCGGAAACTTCCATGAAAAAACTTATTTTAAGCCTTCTGTAGTCGATTGTACTATCTTTTAGAAAAACAATGTGTTTGGGAAAGTCATTTCTTTTGTACTTAAACGAGGATTCTAATAAATTAGTAAATAAAACTGTTTAGAATTCGTTATTTTCATGAGTAAAATGAAACTAATATATATATACTGATATTTAATTAAAGTTATGATTCAAGATTATTTATAATGTATAATAATCGTTATGTTGAATTTTGTTAATCAAAACAAAACGACGGATCATAAATATACCTATTAAGAAGCCTAAAAAATGTGTAACTAAAATTATTTTTTATTACTGTTTCACTTGACATAAACCATTTCTCAACAATCAAATTAATTAATTATTTAAGTATTTAAAAAAATACTTTTCAGCATGACTTAACATGGCTTAGATATAATAGTTTTTGTAAAAGTATAAGTATATAAAAGTATAAATCAACTGAATATAACTTGATTAGGTTAGCATTAATAATATTATGTATGTAAATATTCATGAAAAAAATGCTGAATATGCATTTGGTGTCCGTCACCATTCCAGACTTGATAATGAGTGCAGGGCCAATTCCGCACACAGGCAGACAGGTCGCCATAAATGACGCTGCTAGGAGCATCGTTGGATGCAAAAGACGGATCATATCCAAGTCCACGACCTCCTTGAGAGAGCAGCCTTCCCTCCCTCACGAGGTGGCCGCCAAGGCAGTGGCCCTGGAGACCTGGAAATGTTTTTACTCCAACGACGGTGGCGGTGGTGCCAGGAACCCGGTTGGTGACTTCGTCTTCCCCATCCGAGGAGGCCCATGAGGTCCACCACTCCAGTAGTGTATCCACTTGGAAGAGAGACGGCTACCTTTGCATGTCATGCAATATCAGTGTGGAACATGAATAAGGCTTTGGGTCGGGCCACGACCTTCACGCTGCAGGACCGCAGCTAGGCCATTGGACGCAGCGTGCCCACATAATCCATGCTATATTTTATTTTTTATTTGTTCTTAGTGTTTTCTTTTAAACAAATTGTTACTGTTTTTATTTATATATTTATTTTAGTACTAGTTACAAATGTAACTATATGCCCTATGGCAAAATATACTTGATTACACACTTAGTAAGGAGTCACAGCAATGTTCAAGACTGTCGATTGAAATGAATTCATATTTTTTAATTGATTAGCTACATGTGACATTGTTTAAAAATTTGATAAACGTATATTTGTGAAATTTTTGATCGTATAATTATACTCCAGAGTAAAAAATATTAACCTACAACATTTATTTCTATTTTTTATATAATCTTTAGATTCACATAAGATTTGAAAAGAGAAAAAATATTTTTGAGGAAATCCTTTTTTATGTCTTTGTGACTTTTTTTATGCCATTTGTATAACAATTATTCCAGAATACTTATTACTTTGAAAAACAGTATTATAAAATATATGATTTAGGATATACAAAGTAACTATTTTTTGGATCCAGATCAGAGGGCCCTTTTGTAGTTTGACCTACACACTGTTGTATTTAAAAAATAAAGAAATGTTTCATTTAAATTATGAAAATTATGTTGCTTTTTTAGTTCTGTTTGACTTAAAATAGGTTGATACGTCAGAACTACAAACTTTGAAAATATTGCTGTTGTTCTATTAATGAGCCTAAAGATCTGTGCGTTGTGTAATCAAAACGTTATTCCCAAAATAGCTGGTGATCCCTAAGACTTTTTATTCATTTGACTTTAAAGTTTATGTTGTAAGTTTCTTTGTATTTATATATTCAATGATATCTCAGATATTATTTTTATTAATAATAGTTTTATATTACTGTGACCGCCGGGGTCACCAATGTAACCGGGGCTCCAGGAGTATGGAGAGGACAGCTCACGTTGGGGTCACCATTGTGACCGCCGGGGTCACCAATGTAACCAAAGGGATTAAAGGACTAACACCTTCGGCTATCTTGTCTAAACTGATCTGTATTTCGTAAGAGGTATTTCTTTTTATACCTCTTTTTATAATATATATATTCTTCCCACAAGTTCTTATTAATATAAAACGCAAAATGGAGGAGCAGAGAGAAGGACTCTGCTACATAACTACGTTGCTTTCGAACTGACGAATCACAATTGTCTTCATCCGTTCGTTTCATCCAAAGAATTAATTACAAGAGTAAATACTAGTAAATATTCACTTCATTATGACCAATGCAGTAGAGTCCTATATATTTATATATGACCATACATATGTAGTACATAGAACATATACGATATAGAAAAGTGCACAATCGTCATCCTCCATTGTTTGGCATACATACATGTTAGTAAAAAGCCCCTTGAACAATGGGAGAAATAAACTTATGTCTTTGTTCTTGACATATTTATATATTCTGAATATCTATTTAGGAAACTTTTATATATGTATGTAGACAATTTTGGTGTCCATTATATTTGCTATATAAACACATCCCTTTGACCACTGACATTAATAGTGGGGATGATGTTTTTATTGATGGCTTATGATTTGATGGGAAAAGATGGTGTGTGAAATAACCACAATAGACCACAATTTAAGTGAATATAAAACAAAGAAAACTAAAGGAACATATAAAACAGATAAAATACAAGTTTCAAACGCTCTTATGAAAAAGAGTAACAGAAAAACAGAAAAAACCACTTAAGAAGTATTAAACGGGTCATTTTTAACATATATAACTATACAAAACTTTCTATGCATGCAAACATGAGTATTGTTTACAAAAAGTATTTAAATAATGATCTATTATATCAAATAAAACTTTATTCAGCCTTTGGTATGAGTACCCACAATAATCAATAATTACATGAAAAAATATCTCACTTGTTGACCTCCTGGCTGTATATACATGTTTTGGTTCGTTGGTTGTATTTTTTTGTTGAAATAGGCCATATTAGAAATTGTTTTGAACACGTCTTAGACAAGCTAATTATTTCTTGGTTAAGGTCATAGAGATATAAATATATAAGAGAGCTGATTTCCTTCAATAGCAGAGAAATATCGTTCAGCTGTATTTTTGTGTCCAAAAAAATCAAAGTAATTTGATCTACGTCATTGTAAGCTGATCATAGAGATAGATTATATCTCTATGATCAGCTTACGATGGCGAAGTACAAATTACTTTGCTTATATTGGACACAAAAATAAGGATGAAGGGAATAAGCTCTCTATATCTTTTTATCTCTATGGTGAAGGTCCGTATAAGTTTTTTTAATTAGTCCAGAGTTTTAAAATACATACAAATAAAAAATACGCACTAAAACTAAGGTTAACGTTAAAAATGTAAAATGGGTAAACGTATTAAAAAATATTTATTTGCACATTTAATTAGTAATAATATATAAAAAAGGAGAATGATCAATAAACATAATTTTTTGGGTAAATCAAGAACATTCCTAGAAATTAACTATTTAAAAAATACAACTTTAAGAAATGTCTTGGGTTTATATTTAGTGTTCGCTTTTGCCTCCGTCGTTATTCAGCTCCTCCAGGAGGGAAAGCTTCCGGTCTAAAAGACCTTCAATCCCACATGGGAGTTTGAAGAGCTAGTTCTTGCTGCATACTAATTCGCTCCGTCCGTATAAGTTCAGTAGGCAGCTACAAAGCGAACCGTCTAGTAAAAACTTGTAAAAATTTTATACTCGTTATTAAAAATATCGTTTTACTTCATTATGCTGTGGATGAACAATTCGACCCTCATGATTGCTCTTTGATCATACCTAATTATAAGCTTTTAAGTTAGAGCATTATTTTGCTAATAAATGTGTTAAATATTTCATAGGCACCAAATCCTGAAATCTCTTATTAGATCTCTGCATTTTTCAGAAACAATTGCTAAATTCTAAATATAGTATGCACAGGTCTAAATGTCTAGATATAATTGAAATTGAGTCTGCTATTGAATCTATAAAAACAAAAACAACAAAAACTTTCATTCTTTTTAATTGTCTGGATTTTTTTAACGTAAGCTTTATTATAATAAAACATAAATATATAGATACTCCAATATGGGTGAGACTAAAAAATAATAGTATTAAATAAGCGCCAGTAACAAAAATATATTAAAAATGAGGACCATGTAAGCAAAAGTCGTGCGTTGACTCATTTACTTTGACTGAAAAATAAAGTGATTGTAAATATAACAAACAAAAAGTAATCAAAATTGCATATGAAATTCATCATTTCAATATAATATTAAATATAAAGCTACGTTGTCCCTCTTGAATAGAGTTTGAAATGCAAAGCCACAATGGTTTCTCCATCAGAGAAAATCCATTCACAAGATAAGGCAAAATAATGTGTTTTGAAAAAATATATCCTTAAAAGATTGCATGGGTCTTTTTCTTCTCGAATGCATTTATTATGCAGATATTTGACAGCTCAAATGAATAATAAAAATAATAAATGCAAGTCCTCTTAATGGATTGAAACAATATGCTTGAAACAAAGAGGGGGTGAAGCCAGTGCATCGCAGAGAGGAAAAAGATGAAACTGACTTTATGGGCATACAGGCAATCCCCTCACTTGCTTACATTTTTATGCTTGTGCATAAAGCTTTAAACGACTACAAATTTTGTACCTTTTCCTGAGTAATGGGAGTAAAATAGCAATATGTTTTTATTGGTACAAACATACAATATATATATATATATACAATTTTTTAATAGACTTTATTGATATAGATATATAACATATAAAAATATAAATAAAATAACATTTAGTTTAAATTAATATCTAAACTTAAATCTAGCAGAACTATATACAAAAATAATTATCAAAAAACATTAAGGAAACAATATTGTAATCAAAATACAAAAATAAATAAAATACTAAAGATTGAATATATTTTGTTTGTCTTTTAGCAAATTTCCTCTACTGCCTCATAATCCGTCGTAGAAATGGAGATGTCCAGCGGAGCAAGACGGATAAAATCTTACCAGATCCCACATATTTACACGTAAGGTATTATTTTATTTGCTCAGATTATTTTTTATATAAAATATATTCATTAGTGCGATAGCCAGGAGCGGTAAGGCGTGTTCAACTCTCAATTTTTGGGGCGCAGGTTCGAATACTCCGAGAGGGGAGGGTAATTTTTGTAATCTCATGGATAGGCTTATGTTCGACAGAGGAGTTTAATGAAAAAAAGCTATTACTTATTCATTCCGATGCAATTCTGTCGAACCAATTATAAAAATATAAATAATATCAGTATATCCTTAATAAAGGTAAATAGAAGTCGTGAGGTCAGACCTCACTAAACTAGGTAAAGTGCTGCACATTTGCCTAGACAAACAGTCATACGAAGGCCTTCAATCTGTAGACTTTAACCTCAGGATAGCTTCTGCAGGAAAGGTGCATTTCCAAGATCCTAGAAACGCACCGATTTTGGAGCAAGAGGAACAAACTGAGGACGAAGATTCTGTGGAAGTCACGAATCCAAAATCAAATGACAACGAAGAATATAAAGATAACACTGAGGTTACCATGAGCGCTGTAGGTGGAGAAACAAATGAGGCTACAAGTTCTGATAAACCTTCTGATCAAAAATAAAAGAAATTTATATCACTGAAGGTGAGAAAACTCATTTGACTGAGCCGGGCAAACCTTCAACAACTAAACACAAGAAAACAAGGTAAAATTGACAGGTTTTTACTGATACAGCCAATATCCTGTACTCCCCAAAACCACCAAAGAAATAAAAATGATCAGTTGTGCCTATATAAATACACAGCACTGCAAAGCAGCAAACTCAGAGCTTAAACTAAGAACATCTGAAATTGCCTTAATAACAGAGCCATACCTTTTTAACGGCTCGACAAAAAGCCTTTCTCTGAGAGGATATACAATCCATAGCCACCTTAGGTCAAAACCAAGGGCCTGCATTCGAACAGCAAATCATTTGAATGCATGGTTTATACCTGAATTCTCTAACAGAGATATTTGTACCACATGTATCAAGATTGAGGAATCTCTAACATATATATGTGTGGCTTACCTTGATCAATTGTTACCTGTTGAAAATGAAACTTTGTTAAGACTCATAAGGCATTGTGATCTTAAGCAAAAACCACTTCTCATAGCCATGGACTCCAATTCACATAACTGTCTGTGGGGAAGTAAACATATCGACACAAGAGGAGAGGCTCTAGAGAACATATTTGATGAAAATAATCTGACAGTCATGAATGAAGGTAATGAGCCAACCTTTCTTACACAACGGGCTTCTTCAGTCATTGACATTACAATCATGAATCAGCATGCCTTTAAAAAGTTGGACATCAAAGGATGGCATGTAGATCTTCGGCCATCAATGTCTGATCATAGGTATATAAATTTCAAATTCGGAAAATACAAACCTATCTCCGAAAAGTCAAGAAATTTCAGAAAAGTCAATTGGGATATATTTAGATCTCAAACCGAAAATGTGTCACTGCCTAAAGTAATTCCCAATTCTATCGCCATAGATAAATGTGCAGAATCATTATATGATACAATAATGAAGGCACTCGACATTGCTTGCCCTTTAAGGAAAACAACAGCAACTAAGTCCGTGCCATGGTGGACAAAACATCTTGCAAGCCTTAGATATAAACTCAATAAACTCGAGCCTAAGCGTCACTACAGCACACATAGAGAGGAGTACTTAAAAAAGAAAAACGAATATCGTACAGCACTCAGAAAAGAGAAGAAAGAGGCATGGAGGCATTTTTGCAGTAAAGCTGCAAATGCTAAAGATATTGCAAAACTGATTAAAATACAAAAACCAATGGAAGACTCAATTGGACTACTGAAAAAAGACGATGGATATACGCAATCACCTGCTCAATCTTTATTAGTACTTATGGAAACTCATTTCCCTGATAGTATAATAAATACGACCTATGATAGACCATTGGAAGAAAGAAGCTTTAACATTAACTATGTAGATAAAAATAAGGTCAAAGAATCATTCAATTCTTTTCAACCATTTAAAAGCTCAGGCCCAGATGGGCTGAAACCAGTTGTACTACAGCAACTCGGTAAAAATTTAATATCTTACATCACAAACCTTTATGAAGTAATTCTCAACACTGGCTATACACCAAGGATCTGGAGAGAGATGAAAGTTACTTTTTTGCCGAAACCGGGCAAAGATGACTACAGCTCAGCTAAGGCTTTCAGGCCAATCACTCTTTCGAACTACATTCTTAAAGGACTTGAGAGAATTGTACAATGGAAAGTGGACGACGTTATCCCAAGACTTTATTCACAACATGCTTATACTAAGGGATTATCAACTGAAACAGCCCTGTCACAAGTTACGGACTTAATCGAAAAATCAATTTTTCAAGACCACTGCACACTTGCAGTCAGTTTTGATTGCACAGGTGCGTTTGATTATGTACAATTTCACTCTGCAAACATAGCTATGTCACGGCTTGGAATTCCAGAAAGCATTCAATCTTGGTACTGTAACCTTCTTAAAACAAGAACAGTCAAAGCGGAATTAAAAGGGGAAAAAGTCAGCGTCAATCCAACACGTGGTAGTCCACAAGGAGGAGTTCTATCTCCAGTTATATGGAACTTAATCATGGACACTCTTTTGACTAAGTTTGAAAATGGCGCCATCCATGTTGTAGGCTATGCGGATGACGTCCTTTTATTAATAAGTGGTAAAGACCCTGGTACACTTGTTTATAAAATGCAGGAAGCAATTAATATTGTTCTGGAATGGGGGAAAACAAATGGTCTCACATTCAACCCATCCAAATCTAATGCTATAGTCTTTTCAAAAGCATACAAATTAAGATCAAAATACTTTCCGCGACTATTTATGGCAGGAAAAGTAATTAAATATGCTACACAAATAAAGTACCTAGGCGTGGTTTTCGATCAAGGACTCACCTGGACTGAACATATAAAAGAAAAAGCTGCCAAATGTTCTCGAATATGGAATATGGCAAAGGCTGTCATAGGTCAAAAATGGGGCTTAACTTCGGATAGGGTTCTCTGGCTCTATGAAGCAATGATTAGACCCATTATCACATATGCATGTCTAATATGGGGACACACTGTTACTGCAAAGAAAGTCGAAATAAGAAAATTGAACAATATTCAGCGAAAGGTACTTATGAGTATGACTCATACACTCCGATCAACACCAACATCAGGAATAGAGGCAGTATTGGGCATCACTCCATTGGATCTCTACATACAAGCACTGCAACAAAGTCAAGATGGAGAACAAAGTTCTTTCTCCGGGATACCTGGGATGGTGTGGGCAATCTTTCAAGGCGTCGTGGACATCGTTTCGTTAGTGATAAAATACTCCATCGACTTCAATTGAATGAAACTAGCGACTACATTACAGGCAATCGTATCTGGGTTGATAACTCTCATGTTGAAAACTCTGACATTATTATATACACAGACGGATCAAAAGACGATAAAGACAACACAGGAGCTGGATGGGCAATCACTAGAGGTGATATATCCTTTTATCAATCATATATATCTCTTAATAAGGAAGCATCAGTCTTCCAAGCTGAGGTAATTGCCATCACACAATCTGTTAAAGCTTTACTTGAACAAGACAAGCCATCTAAGAACGTGATTATTCGGTCAGATTCTCAATCAGCAATTGCTGCTATTCTAAACCCCTTTACAAAAAGTGCCACAGTTAAGCAATGCAAAGAAGTATTAAACAACGCAAAATCCAAAATAAATATACATCTTGATTGGTGTAAGGGCCATTCAGACATCTCAGGCAACGAATTTGCGGACTACCTTGCAAAGAAAGGAACGCAAAGTAAAAATCGCTTATGTGTTGGAGCACCACCAAGCTACATAAAGAAAGTGATAGATGGCTTCTTCTATGAAGTTTGGTGCAACAGATACAAAAAGGATCTTGGAATGAAACATACTCATAGGATGTTGAATATTCCAAAACCAAAGGTTGTCGAGCTTTCACGTCCCAACATTAAATTACTTGTTCAAGCCTACACAGGCCATGGACCATTTCTGGCCCATCTGAGCAAATGGAAAAACACAAATGCCATTTGTAATATATGCATGGAGGAGTCCCAAACCGCTGACCACCTAATCAACAGATGCCCATCGCTTTCATATGAGAGATACCAAGTCATGCAAGAGGAGGATGAAGATCTTCGTATGATTAAATTTATTAAATGTAAAAAGATGCAACAAATTATTGATTCTAACTTTAATTTAATTGCTTCATAAGTAGATTATAAAATAATTTATATAATGCAATGCTCAATATCCATTTTTGCTGTTGTAGCACATATACCCCTTTGTGTGGTCGTGTTCTTTTGCTGTATGTATGTATTTGCTTTTATCATTGTATAATTGTAGTATTTGTATGTACTATCGTAAGACAGCAATAAATTCTTAACTAAAAAAAAAAAAAAAAATATTTATTTAGCCCAGGAAAAGGGTAAACAAATTTGGGAAATCTTATTTGAATTTAATTGTCACCGATTTTTTATATAAGCATAAATCTAGATTAAATTTCTCTGCAATTTGGTCCTGTACGAACGCTTAACACTTTGAATCCTTCTGTCTAGTAGTTCTTATTGTTTATTTTTAAACTATTTTCATATAGTATATTTATAATATAATTTCTTATATTTTATCTAATGATTTCCTTGTTTTTGAAAAAAAAGTATGTCTCGTCTCTATAACAATGTAAGCGAGTAAAAAAAAAACGATTAGTTAATTCTTTTTTTCAGGATTTATGAATCCTTAAATATATAGGATGCATAATGTAAAAAATATTATCGCTGCTTTATTCAAAATATAAATTCAAAAAAAGTAAATGAATACGTTACATACCTAATTTATTAAAATTTGAAACATATATAAATATACATTTAAAAAAATATTACTAGGAAATAATATTTCTTTTCTACCTTATTACTAAACTTGATGATGCTCTGAGGGATAAGGAAGCAAGACTCTTTTAGAAAGAAAGTGCATCAATACTCAGTTTGATGCAAGTCCAAGTGATAAACAGGTATAAGAAATCAATCAGAGTGATGCAAGTAAAAAAGAATATAAGCAGCTTATTGCATGCCTCTGTCTCAGAAATGGATAATTTGTACCATAATTTTATATGTAACAAACACTCAATAAGTGCATACAAACCAGTAATACTGATTACATCATAGTGTACATATCACCATAAATATAACAACACATGTATTATATATATATTATATATGTATACCACCTCACCCCCCCGCGTAGGTCTGCTTTGAAGGTTATAATGCTTGCATTTAGATGCAAATGAGATTTATAGCTATTGAATCACATGCAGATGAAGCCACTTTGAGACCATATCATGTACATATGTGTTTGCATATTTATGGACGGCATTTGTCAGTCTTTCTCCGATAGAATAGATAAATATGTGAAAATAGACATATTGCTAATATATTTATTTCAGTTATTCTTCTTATATTTTTATATTGATATATATCGGAGGACAAATTGTAAATGTATGTGGGCGTTCCCGTTATTTTATGGTTTATAAAAGAACATTACGTTCCTCGATATTTATACATACACACGTACGTATCTAATATGTGAACCATGTCTTAAGAGTAACATTTCATAATTGTGACTATGTTTTAAAATATACACAAGAAACAAATAAATACATAGATTAAACTAACTTAGCCACCGTCTCTCAAAAGCTTATGTCACCATACTATGTATTTGTTTATTACCTTCTTCTCCAGAAGCTCTGGAAGTACGAGGTCAGAATATTTACGAATAAGCTCAAATTATAGATCACTTTTTTCCAGAGATGCACTTCGCTGCACGATATTTTATTTCCCCCTCCGAAATCATAAGGTGTCTCAAAGCGTTCATGGGCGAAAATATTTTTTTATATCCACTAGAGTGGAGAATAAAAACAAACTTCATTTTCACCAAATTTTCAACAACTTTATTTTGAGGAGATCTTTGGTGACCAAGACTTCACGGCGATTTTACCAATAATAAATATACACATCAAAGCTTTTACAAAATTTGCTATATATAGACCTCCCAAAACCACTTTTAGTTCTTTTACATATACCCAGCGATTCTGGTTCATTTTTTGATGCTGAAAACGAGTATCTAATAAAAATCTCTAGCATTGTTAGAAATCGGACCTCACTGGTGTCAAAGGTTTCGTTATGAAGCAAAACTTTTTGGTCATTACTTATTTTGAAAAAACTAGTTTTACAAAATTTAGCTATGATCAATTGATGACTTTGTTTTTTTTGCAAATTTCGTCAAATAATATTTAGTGCCAATAAATGAACATAAGTGCTGACGCCCAACCATTTTTTAAATAAGCTCCTACTAGGTTCTTTATAGTTTCAAGAAGGAAAAAGAAAAAGAGGTACTCATGTTGATGTTTTAAGTTATCTTTTTAATACGTTTTTAAAACGACTAATGATAGTAGATTTTCCCCATCGAATCCCAATCTACTCCCTCTGAATCCCTCTCATCAGTATTGATACCAATTCTTTAATTTTTGTTTTTCTCAAATACAGTTTTTCAATGGAAATGTCATTATGGTAATCTCGTGATTCGCCAATAGACTTTTGTTCACATATTTATATTATTATTATAATATAAATAAAAAATATATATAATATTATATATATATAATATATATATATATATAATATATATATATATAATATTATATATATATGCTCATATTTGACAATCAAAAAATTATGGATTGAACTATGAATTCCGTAAATGAATCTAACGGGCGTCATAACCAGACGATACCATCAGCTCAATCACAGAGCTGGTAGCGTTGACACGATTGAAACACTTTCGGGTTGCGTGAGGAAACGCACGACGTGAAAGTTCAACAGCCTGAAGAATGTTCTGACGCTGTTTCTCGCTCTTGGTCAGCACTTTAGTAAAGTCAGACCCGAACTTGACGGCCCTCTCTGCCGCGTCATTGACAACTTGAAGAGAGGTGACGATGCCGCTTAACTCAATGAATGTTGAATCAGAAGCCCATTGTGTGACCGGGAGCTCCAAAGGTTGGATGGATGTTTGTAAGCTGAAGGTAGAAACGCTCAATGAGATATAGGTGGTGGCATTTGGTATAAAAATTCTTGTTATTCTTTGGTAAATTAATCATAGCTTATTACAATTATTAAAGGAATGTTTACCCGGCTAAGAGTTTTGTCGGCTTCGATGATGTCCAAAGCACTTTCGGCACTGACATCGAAACGAGTTTGCAATTCCTTGAGAAAGAGCTCCTTTCTCTCCTCGGCGTTTTTTCGCTTCCGTCGCAGTGAATCCACCACCCACGAAATAGATCATGGAGGCGATGGAGCTTCTTAATTAATTTTTTCCTCGCCATGAGTGGCAAATAAGACGGTGCCCAGAGACGAAGTAGGGAATCGGCGGTGCTACGGGCAGCTAGCTGCGCGTCCGGTCTACCCAAAGGCCAAAGATGAAAGTAAAAGTGCCGTATCACCTCTTCGGTTAACGGGAATGGACCTGGTTTGAAAATTTCTAGAGTATAACCAATACCCAGTGCCTCGCTTAAGCACTTCTTCAGTGTCCGAGTTTCCATTTTATGTTAAAGGCACTTGACTGATAGATCAAAGAGTGAAATTGAATCTGATACGGTGTTTAAATCACGTGTTATAAATAAAACAGGTTTTGATGAAATAAGATTAAATGGTTATTGTATTGTATTTAAAGATAACTTAAAAACATCACTTGAGTACCCTCTTTTCTTTTTTCCTTCCTGAAACTATAAAGAACCCTAGTAGGAGCTGTTATTTAAAAAATGGTTGGTGCGTCAGCACTTATGTTCATTTATTGGCACTAATATTATTTGACGAAAATTTGCAAAAAATAACAAAGTCATCATTGATCATAGCTAAATTTTGTAAAATAGTTTTTTTTAAAATAAGTAATAACCAAAAAAGTTTTGCTTCATAACGAAACCTTTGACACCAGTGACGTCCGATTTCTAAAATGCTAGAGATTTTTTATTTAGATACTCGTTTTCAGCATCAAAAATGAACCAGAATCGCTGGGTATATGTAAAAGAACTAAAAAGTGGTTTTTTTTGAGAGGTCTACTATGTATATCAATTCTTTAATATGCATTTACAATTTTGGTTACTTATATTATAGATAATTTGTTTCTGTTATGTTAGAACACCAATTTCGTCCACTAAACTGATTTACAGTTAC
>CP045900.1:16563373-16591160 GCA_013387185.1 Caligus rogercresseyi | reverse complement strand
CCAACACCCTTTTAAATATGGTCAATAATCTTTAGTTATGAATGATAAATTTCATATATTTTTTGGTCATAACGGTTTTATATATTATTTTATTTTCTAAGTAATGCATTATTTAATTTGACAATATATATACAATCACACCTGAGTTAGTAGTCACCTCTCCATAACGACCACAACAAATATCCCTCTCAGAATAAAAGTTTAGTACTAAACCTTCTGTATACAGCGACAATTGTTTTTTTACCTATTTGGTTCGATCAGATTGTATCCGACAGGATATAAATAAGCATTATAGCATTAAAATTAGTCTATTGACCTAGGATCTTATCAATGAGTAGACTAAAATGACCATCCCCTCTCGGATTCGAACCTGCGCCCCCAACATTGGGAGTTGAACACCCCTAGACAACTTGTCTCTCCTCTTTTTGGGCTCCCTTAAGTGATTACTAATCAAAACGGATTTGACTATATTTTATAATAATCAATACCTTTGGACCATAGTTTATCCTTTTAACGCAATTGCCTCATTCTTTGATTCTTTTTCAAACTCTATTCTTAGTACACAAATATATATATATTCAAATAAACCGATATGTTTTATACACCCCCCCCCCCCCCCCCTAATCCTTGATTCCTCTGACCATGGTGAATGGTCATTATTGATTTTTCTCTTTATTTATCATTTCCTGCCGAGTCAGACTCTTCTTGTAGAGGAGGGGGATGGATACGCTAAGCCACAATAGTATATTTTTCTTCTTTATTTTTCCATTTATTATTATTATTTACATATGCGTTCTTATATTATAATTATTATTCAATGATAAGCTTTTATTATGTGAGCAAGAAGGAATGAACTAATTTTTATTGGATGTCTCACCTGTTCCATTGAGAGGGGACCCTGAGCATACGTCATTGATTAATTGCCCCCCGATGATGTTAAAGAGAAGAGTTTGAGGCAAAAGAAAAAGTTGGTTTTTTTTTTCCTCTAACGTGATTGGTTAAGAAAAAAGAGAGGGAATAAAAATGTAGATATGAAAAAAGTATACATCACTTGAGTCTGTTAAGAGAGACAAATAGTAATTGTATCTTCTCAAGAGCTGCAATCTATATTCCTTTCCGGATCCATTGAATGAACTCCTCCTACTCCATATAATATTATTAATTAATAATAAACCGCTCATACTCATATAAAATTAATTGTTTATTATGCTCACTTAATGTATCATCACTCTAACTATCGGACGTAGAAACAGAAGAAAAACACGTTAACAAGAGGGATGTATACACTCAGAGAGTGCAAACCTCCGCCGTCACGGGGTCTTTATGAGCCTTCCCGAGCGGATTTTTTCACGACTGGGGCAGCGTAGAGGGACGGGGAGGGTTCCCCTCGACGGAAATTTCGAGAGGAAAACTCTCCCGGCACCCAATTTCACAGCACAGCGACATCTATTGGCAGAGTAGGCTAACTTGAAATATTTATTAGTATTTTAGCTCATTTTGCACTAATTCTGCACTCAGAGATGCCAAAATTCAATCACTTGTTTCTTTTGGCATTTCCAACAACACCACAAAGTTTCATCCGATCCGTTCCGTACTTTTTGAGTTATCCTGCTGACAAACAAACCAACCAACAAACAACGCCAGTGAAAACAATACCTCCTTCGGCGGAGGTAATTAATGATAAAAATTATTAGATTAGATATCAGTGAGTTCGGGAGGAAATCTTTTTTCTATCCCTTTGGCGCATCCCTCCTTTAGAATTTACATATGAGGGATGCTTTTTGATAGAGAAATATTATATGCACATATCCTTGAATTGATATTAAAATAAGGATATTAACCTTGAATAATAATTAAAATAATATATTTATTAGTGCGTTCACAATTAGGCAAATAAAGTATATTATGAGATTCAAATTCATACTGTTATATGCATGATTAACACATATTTGATAATATTTTAGTAGAGTATTTGAGGCTTGATCTTATTAATAAATTAACTTATTAGATTTTTTCTGGAACTAACCTTGAATAATATAGTTATATTCACAACTTTGATATATTCTTTAACATATAATCCTCTAGTTAAGTATCCTCGATAGCTCTATTTCCCGAAGATAAAGTATTGTTTGGGCACTTTTTATATTGTATCGGTATGATTGAAACTTAAAGCTCAAATATTATATAAACAATTTTCGCTATTTAACGTTTAGTTATGTGTATATTAAAAATATAGTAGCTTACAATACCTGAGGATAGCTGAGATTGGGAAAAACGTATTCTGGAAGAATTCCTTTTAAGAGCATTTAACTATATTTGTAAATTTATAATTATTATCAATATTAAACGGTTTAGCATCTAGAGGGTCTTATTACTGGCCCATACCGGATTGAGTTCTGGTGAGGTGGGGATGATCTAGGAGCTAAACAAGCAAACAAATAAGTATCCTAAATCCCCCCAAAAAGTATACGTGTTCGCTAGATATTTTAATTTTTCTCTATACTACATAGTAAAAAATTAATCTGAGGCATTCCTTTATTAATATGCAACTATTGTCATAATAACAATCATCTAAATACTCAAAAATATATATTTTCTATTGACAGTATTTATAATAAACTTTTATCGATTTCTAAATACAAAATATCTTCCAATTGAATAGCCCCATAAATAACGGACACTCAAAGCATTGTATGCTTTCAACAATAAACACCCAATGAATGAAAGAAGGAAGAAAAAAAAAACATATATCTCAAAGAGAAGTGCTCTAATAAAAACAGATGTCATCAATAAGAGAGTCAATGAGTTCCAATCAATTGATGATGGCCGTCACTCCATGATTGCAATTTGATTTCTCTTTTATGCTGCTGTTGTTGTGTAGTATTGTTGTATATATTTATAACTTTTTCCGCCAATGGGGCGTATATGAGCAGATGTTAACTATAAAGTCTCTTTCCCTCTCTCTCTCCTCCTTTTTCATACCATTGTTTCTTTTGGGAGGTAATCATGAGGTAAACATGAGTTTCTGCTCTATAATTTTTGATTTCTCCTCTCCATTGCCTTGGTTATGTATAACGATTATATCAGTCAGAGGCGTAGTCTTACAACATCTGTTTTCCTTTATTCTTATTTTTTTGCACGAATTTTATAAAACAAATTAATTCATAAAATTAGAACACACAAAAGGAGGAAACGTACAAAAATAAAATCATTTCATCATTTTTACTACGTAAATATCTATATTTGCATACATTTTAGCAATAAATTGGTTTACGAAATTCGTTTGTTTGTTTAGCTCATATAATAATTCCACATACAGAGGACCACCCGCAGCAAACCATTAAGGGCTATCAAGTCTTTTCGGTGATGACTTTAATGGTTACATAAGACATTGCTATGTATTAAAACTAACATTTTTAATCGATAAACTTCCACAAATAAAAATATGATAATTTCTATGAAAAAATCTACTCTAACAATTAAAATGTACGATTGTCAAGTCCCCAGTTCTGGATGTACAATGTACTAATTTATATTTAAATTTACATAGGGTTTAGACAGTCCTATGTAATACAAATTTAAGTGTCTCTTTGTGTTTAGTTCATGGATATTAAGTGTTTTTATTTTAGTTTATACAGCCACAAAATACCAAAAAGTAAATTATATATTTTAGAATGAATGATAATTCATATAGATGTAGTTTAATATTTTCCCTAAAGACACAAACATTAAAATAATAGTGATAACTAAAATTTATGAATAATTTCAAAGAAATATGGTAAATTAATAAAAATATTGGAATCAATATATTTAGATATTTTAAAAGAGAATGTGGCTTTGAAAAGCCAACATCAGTCATTTCATTTGACGGCATTGTCAAATAATTGACAGAGAGAGAAGGAAGTTTGATGTCCGAAGATGCAATACTTGTCACTAATTAAATCTTGAGATAATATGCTATCTTGAACACTCGCATAAAATTAAGTAGGATTCATTTCATGTTTTAATGGGTAGTGAAGCCATTTAAATGTTTATTTATGAATATGTATTTGCCCAACTATTCAGTAGTTTTTATTTTATGTCTACTTTGTTTTCAATGATATATCATTTTTTCCATTTTATTCACATAATACAATATATATATATATATATAAAGATATAAAAAAGGGGGAGATTGTATTCAGTAAAAACATTAAAAAAACATTATATGTAGTTTAAAATTAATATACCCCGTAAGACCTTAAAATTCTATTGACATTTATCAATTTACACCTTTATTGTAGAATGAAAATAAAAACATATAACTGTGAAAAAAACCTTTAAATCTTTTTCACTTAATTTTTTTATTTATTTTTATAATATATATATTTCATGATATAAGCAGGAGACATATAATTACTAAATGCTTTTCTTCCCGTCCCCGGTGTGACTTTATAAAAAAACCATCGGGAACGAAATTTAATCTCCCTTGGCAATATGAAACATAACTTGTTTCTGATAACTCACATCCTATACATTTGATATAAATGACCCTCGAACCACATCTTGACATCACTCTTTTCTTTTGAAAATATAAAGATTTCATAGGCTTCATTAAGATGCTCGCCGCGGGAGGCAATGAATATTCATATGTTCATCGATGGATAACCATAAACATTTATGGAAGCGGTTGGGAGGAGTTTTTTAAATCTTTGCTTAATAATGCGCTTTTCATCGAAGGCTTCACCACCAATAAAAGTAATCTTATAATATAAATCATTATTTATGTGCATACAGACTGGCTGCTGCTGAAAATATTTATATTGTTTTTACTTTCTTCGTGTTCTAATTGGTGGGCTCGGAGCAAATAGAGTTCTATAATTATTCAAAGAAATAAAATATATTTATTGTATTTACTTCTTAATCCATTGCCTTGCTAAACCCCTTGTATTTTATGGTTCTCTAGTATGTATTGTACAAAGTTTATGGGTTATATACTCGTATATATTGCCCTACATGAAATATATGAGATTCAAGAACAAGTGGACACAAGTTTTTTTTCTTTATGGATTTAAGAGTACTTAATCCTTTCATTTAGCACTTGATGTTGCGAAAGCATTAGTGAATATTGTGTATGATAATCTACGAACAAGTAATAGTTAGCTAGTCAGTTTGTAGGGTCCACAAATTAACAATAAAGTGTCTTTATCGTAATATAATGAAAATACTATCAAACCCTATGACATTATTAATGAGTAGATCTCAGGGTATTGAAACTTGTGTTATTCTTATTTATTAATATTTTTGGATTTTTGGTGTATTTAGCGGGCCCTCACCATCGCACTTTTTCGTGTAGGAAGAAACATATATTTTGATATTCCTATTCATTGTCACACAATTGCAAATATATTAAGTGGTACAATATACAAAACAACAACACGTATGTACAAAAGTAAAAAAAATACAAAGTGGTGTTTCTTATTCTTGTAAAAGAGTAGCAATTATTTAAAGTAGCATTTAGGCAATCGTATTTATAATAACAATGTGTTTGTGTGTGTGTACAACAAATGTATATATATGCTTATGAGCTAAAGTTGCCCGCGTAGAAAAAGAAAGGTGTGGATTAGGGGGGGGGGGCATGAAAATTCCCTTTTTTCCAGAGGGCATTTTTTTAGTACTGAAAACTCATGATGAATTTGTAGTAATTAGTTAAAAATAGGGTAAAAGAAGAACATAAAAGAATATATATTTTTTTGTCTGTGTGTGTAATCTTAATAAGAGGGTTTTTATGACATAAGTCTTCTCTTTATTGAAAGTCTTGAATAATCTTGTTAAACACATACTCAAATTTTGGTTTGAATGATATATATTACCTCAATGGAATCTTAAATTATGCAGGGAGTTTTTTTTGCAATATATACAAGTTATAGTAATAACCTGTTACTTTTGGAGATGAAAATCTATATTTAATCTTCAGAATTGATTTAAGATATGGACGGTAATTGCCTTGAAGATGTTTTATTATATATAGTTCTTTATATTAATAAACTTTGTACAACATAGAGTCATAGTTTAATTATTTTTGCCCTCCACGGTAAGATATTTATTCATCTTGAATATATGCATAAAAACATAAACATTTAACTAAACATAAAATAAGAAAATAGTGTCAAATTTAACATAACGTAAAGAAACATTTTTAAAATACTTTTTCTGCTTATTTGGTTTTGATATAATTGCATCCGACTGGGTATAAATAAGTATTATAGCATTAAAATTAGTCTATCAAACCTAGGATCTTACCAATGACATGACCAAAAAAGACTTCCCCTCTCGAGATTCGAACCTGCGCCCAAAAATTAAGAGTTGAACAGCCCTTCAATGATTTTGATCTATAGACTCAATTACAACAACAAAGAAATGATAAGTGGTTTTAATTTCGTAAATGTAATGATACAAATATGTTTCAAGATCACATCAAGACAGATACTTAAGATATATTCATGGCTTTACGACAAACCACAAATCTATACTTAAATTTCAACACCTATAGATATATTGGATACTATAATATCTGAAGCACAATTGAATGAACAAAACAAGTTGGAGTTAATGATGAATAATATGTAGAATGTGAAACTCTTTTAGCAATAGCAATATACGTATGATTGACAATTGAATAAAAATCTGCAATTTTTGTACATTTATTGTTTTTATATCTTTTTTCATACACTCACGTCTAATACTATTAGTTTACTATTGCTTGTATCTCTTAATAGGAACGATTTATTGACTTAAAAGTGTTATTTTTGAATTTCTTCACCAAGAAAACCGATATAAAAATATACTTTAGACAACATTTCAATTTAAAAAAATATTTTTTGGTCAAAATTAGGTCATTTTGAGGGCCATTTTGAATTTTTGAGTGTTAGCGACGTAAGATATCAACTGAGATATTTGTTTGCCAGATTTGGATTCTACACATAATTTAGCCATAGAAACAACTGGGATTTAAAAACTTATGAGGATTTGCCCAGCCCTACTAATTGATTTGTTTTGATAGTTTCTAAGGTTTAAATATTAATTTCTGAAGTTTGAATATATACATATACATAAAAACAATAAAGTATTATATTGTGATAAATAAAAAAGTAGGATCAAAGTAATGGTAGAATTTGTATCAATATAAGCAAATATACTTTGTTATATAACAAAATGTTATAATCCTTTTGAAATATTGAATGGGTTATGAATACAATTGAGGAAGAGTTATGTGAATGTGATATTATCTGTAGATGCAAAAAAGATACCATGCAATTTTAAAGTATACTGTTTATTTATTTTGTATATAACACAATTTTTATGTTATAACTATTTTATATGATAGTATATCTTTTGATATACGAAATAGTTAATAAAGAATCTATGAATAAACAAATTTTAAGTGCCTCTAAATTAGAAAAATGTTTTGCCACGATCTGTGAAAACTGTCAAATATTTGAGAATACTGAATAAATAGAAGTATCTTGTGTCTTACTGTCAATTGGATGAATTGTCAAAATTTAAAGTGCCTACTAGCCTCAACCGTACATTTAACCGTAGCATTCCAGTACCTTCAATGTCATTATTCATGTTAAAATATACTTCTAGACAAGATTTTTAAACGTGTATACATCAACCAAATCCTTAATCGTTAATAAGGAATGTTACTTATTTTATATTAAAAGTATAAAAAATAATAACTAAATAATAACCATTTTGATCGAGTTCCCATTTTTCAAGAAAAAATAAGAAATTTAGTTTCATCTTTCGAGTACTTTTGATAATGAGCTTTAATATCATTACTACTTTTTAGAATTAGTGGGCTCAATTCCACTAATTCCATTCCATTAATTAAATTTCTTGATAATTCATTTGCTATATATTAGCCACAAAAATGTTCACTCTTAACCATTTTATTAAGAACTGTTTCAAATTGCATCTATTTAATTGAACAAATTAACATCAATAAATTTCAGGAATGAACACAGAGCTGCTAAAATGTTACACTTCATGTTCATAGCTTGTATCAACACTGCGTTGTAATATTTGTTCTTTAAAGCATGCGGTTAAATATTAAATATATGATATAGTTTTTTAAATTACAAAATATTAAATGTAGGAATACGATAAGATACTTTTAACCTCAATCAATACATATTTATAGAACAGGAAAAAGCCTTTCAACTTATGTTGCATAAGGGAACGAGATAATTGATCCATGTAGACCTTTGAACCAATTATCCACATACAAGGAAGTATATTATTTATATATGTATATCCATGTATTCAATATGAGCCAAAGATCAAAAGCGCTCTAATGAATAGTCAGATATCTCTTTTCTTTCATTAGAATCATTAAAGAAGCATTGGTTTTTTAAAATCTAGATCCTTCATGAATAACTAAATACATATCATAGACACGTGAAGGGAGTTCCTAAATGTGAAACACGACACCCCCCATGCAAAGCGCTACAATATATTTTTGCAATTCAGTCATCATGTCAGGAGTTTGGATCCCCAGGCGATAATATAGCGTTTACTTTTTGCACTTACATAGGCTTTGAGATCTTATGGGACAATTGTGTGTTTTAAAAATAATGGATTAGCATTTCTTAAGAAAATGATATATTCAGTGAACATGCAATGAAATATTGTATATATATATATATATATATATATGTGCAATTATCATGTCCAAAAAAATATATTTGAAGATTATTTGTTATTTTTTGTTCAGGGAGTAAGAATGGATTTAGAATGGCAATAAGCAATTGTAAAATTTCGATATTCGATGAAAATTGCAATAATCACTTCCGATACTATCACGACATGGCATTTTGTCCAAAGGGCTGTGGAAGTGGCATGCCCTTTTCTTGGGTAAAGTCGGGAGGTGAAACCCTGACTTCTGGTCACGGGTGGTAGTGCTGTGCAGAAAGAACCTAAGGGAACTATACAAAGTTTACAAATTAAATAAAAGTGATACTAACTGGAACCACTATGAGAGCTTACGATGTGATTTCAGAGGGTGGGTGAGGTCACCTTAGTGGGAGAACGGAAGATGTTTACTGAGTCTTCAAAAGACGGTAGACAACTTTCTAGGCTCTTCAAAGTTAAACGGAGCTTCAAAAATAGCTCCGCTGAGTTACTGGGATGGGGAACCCCTTGAGAAACCCCTACTCGACCTTCTCTTGGCTCCTTCTTTCCCTGATTGTTCGGAGGTCCCTGATACGGGGAACTCTCATAAAATTATATTTTCTATGGTTGATTTCATTGATCGACCATCATTAGAGGTTGGTATTGTCTTGGAATTGTTCTGGACATATCTGGAGTTTTTGATAATTAAACATTTCGTCTGTGGTCGGAGGCCTCAAGGTTAGGAAAGGCCCTCAAGTAAATATTAAGTGGTATGAATCCTATCTAAGAAATTGGTCCATCAAAATCGAACTAAAGGACATCAGAAAGAACCAATTTCTCACGAGTGAGACTCCTCCGGGTGGTGTATTTAGTCCTATTGTCTGGAATCTTGTCCTTCACAAACTTTTGGGAATTTCTGATTCATTTTCATTTGCTGATGATGCTACTCTTTAATTTCAGTTCAGGATCCGAGCTTTAACTTTTATATCCATCAAGATGCCATAAACAAGGCTATTGAGTGAGTAATGGTTGTGGCCTTGAGTTTGCTCCTCATAAAACCGTGGCTATTCTCTGCCACAGGAAAAAAATGTCCATAAAATAAGGAACTTGAGCATATCTTTTAATATTTAGATTGACTCCGGACTCGGAACTAAACTTCGGTCTTCACATCATATCCAAGCTCAATCGTTCCTAAAAACTTCTAATGACGTGCAACAACTCCGTAGAAAGCCTTGGGGCCCGACTTTATGGGTATATGATATGGGTATGAACCAGCATAATTCGACCTAAGATCTCTTATGAATCGATGCTCTGTTTTCTTTGAACTCAAAACTACCGGAAGAAACTGGAACCTATTCAACTGCTTGTTATGATAAGAACAGCCTTTATATATCGTAGTACACCTATGATAGGACTTGAGGTGATCGTCTATTTGCCTCCTCTAGATTTATATATCCAGATGAGAGCTAGAAAGTATTTCTTTATTTGAATATATCGCCAATTGGATGAAAAAGAATTGTGTTTATACCTGGTCATAATTTTGAAGGATGGCGTGAAAATAAAAGTTAGAAATTTCATCTAGTGTTAAGAGAAATCCTTCTAGGAGTCTAAAAATGAGTTGGGACAAACTTTTTGATTATTTATGATAGTTTCTCAGTAGGTGACGCATTGAACGCAAGTATTGGTATTAAATGATACACAGACGTTAACAAAAAGGTGGGGCTTTTGTATTAAAGCTCTTGTATTATTGGGCTCGGTTGTTGTAAACTTTCGTACTGTGAACAATGTGTCAATGCATTGAATGCACTTAGACATGTCAACCATGTCAATCTTCATTGGATTAAGGCCCACGATGGTTGTCAAGGAAATAAAAAGCTAACCAACTTGTAGAAGCTGGTTTAAGATCAAATTTAATAAAGGGCATTCCGATTCCAAACTATTGTATTATTACTATTAATATTATTTATCAAAATATTTATTGATCTAATACTTTCCTGTTTGCAACTATATATTTACTCTGCTGAAAGAGCTTATTTATCCTTAGTTTGCAGATATATTAATTTTTTGGTTTATATTTATTTTGAGTTATGTTGTGCTTTTAATTATATTTATCTTTTAGGATGTAAGAGTTCCATAATAAAGTAACAATTATAACATAATATATATTTATTAGTTTATTATTTTCATATAGAAAGCTTATTTTCGTACAAATTAAAATACTTTGTATTTATATGTAGTCATATTTAAAATTTCAATGTCTACCAATTGTAAATTATACTAACTGTAATGTTTTCTATACAAATATATATATGTATATATATATATATCCATTTAGTAAGTGTATGTTACAAAAATAGCATTTATTAATCATTGAAGACTGTTTAATATCATCTTATAATCATCTTCATACAAAAAAAACATAAGAAAATACACAAAATAGAGATTTGAATATGAAGAAATATATAATAGGAATTAAAAATTAAATTAGGAGGCACACTAATAAAATACTTAAACCATATATATTATTCTACCTCATACATTATTTAGCTCTTAAGTTAGTACATTCTCAACAAAGCTCAATAAGGAATAATTTGATCCACATATATTTTTCATACAATAGTCAACGTTTGAAGGACCAAATTCAACGTCATAGTAATCTATATAGATTTTTGCTGATAAAACTTTCTCAAACCACATAGACGAAAAAATCCCAAAATATATAAGATCATAAAATGACCTAACATAGAAGGATCATGCAGATGGTTGTTTCACTTCATATTTTCATCATTTACCATCACATAAAAAGATAGCCAGCTAATGATGATTCTATTGATAGAAACATAGAACGAAGAAAAAAACATGGACCATATCACGCTGTCCAATAATTTTTTCTTCATTATTATATCTATTTATTTGATGCCATGTTTAAAAGCAATTAAAATTATATATATATATATATATATCTTTTAGTATTGTCGTGACTCTCATCTTCAACCACAGTTTTTATAAATTATATACAATCGATATACGTTTATCTCATACGCATGGATGTCTGTGTAGGTACAAACGTCAAGAAAAAAGAAGTACATTTCGTTTATCATGGCCTTTCTTTGTTTCTATAGTTGAAAAAACGGTTTTTTATAATCTTCATGTACTAAACACATTCCATATGGAACTACTTCTCAACCTGTTTTCACTTGTGCGTATCATATATATATATATCTTTGTGTGTTAGTAGGCTTCATTGTCTTGGGAGGGCATTAATGTCGTTGGACTCAAGTGTGTGTGTGTGCTTATCGTCGGAATCAATTGAAAATGGAGCGATGATGAATATAAATATGATATACGTGAGGTCATTTGAAGACATGGCATGATTTGGGAGATAAGGAGGGAGTAAAAAATATATATGTGATTGTGTAGTTGAATGTAGGTAGGGTTTACATGATCATAATTCATATAATCTTGGTCATTCCTTCCAGGGTAAAAAATTTAGTATTTTTTGTGTTTTACTTACTTTGCCAAATAAGTTTTCTAATTATTATTTCAAAAATATATGAAAAACAAATAAAATATATTTTATAAATAAATAAAACCTCTTTGATGGTAGTAAAAAAAAAGTATTCGTCTTGAGGTCCTGCAACGTCATCTTTTCCAGTAGGTTCTTTGATAAAATTTTCAAATCTAGTATGTAATTCGTTTACTTAAACAATAAATGTCATTCTGTTTATATGGAAGACGCAAACTTCTGGACTCAAAAATGCTCTGGCATATGTTTTACACTTTTTTGAATTATTTGAACTACTGAGTGTTCGATGTACACTCTTGATAATGCCTGGTTTATTAATCAAATAGGAATAGCATTGGCCTATACCTATAATATCTGGATATTCAACAAATATGAAAAGTTGGATCTTCCTGAAGAGTTATTTGATGATGGATTTATTTCGCATAAAAGCGATGATTCCCATCTTTAATTGAGTTGGGTATTTTTATTCCCTTCTTTTATGAGTCGATCCAAATAATATTTAGGTTAATATATACCTATATGATCCGGTGGAATCCATGTCCTCAGAAAATTTTACCCCCTTAGCCTCTAACAGTCATGACCACTCAGTAAACAGGTCCTACTGATTCTTAATGCTTAATTCTTCTCCGTAAGAGTTTTGGGTGTCGTTAAACTCTACAATATACGTACTTGGTCCTTTTAAAATATATATCCTTCAAGTTATTAAGTTTGTTACCATCAAAGAATCGCAGAGTTGACCAAGACCGAGTTTAATCTTGAAACGGGTGCTGTCAATGTGTTTACGAATCAACTCTAATAAAATAAAATATTTTGGATCATAACGATACAAATGATTCCTCAATCAGTTTAATAGTTTAAGTTACATCATTGATGTTTTTTAAGTCATTGCACAAATGTATATTTCACTTTTTAATTAAAATTATAAGTATATAAAATAATTAATTAATTGTTTTACTATATTATATTAAGCTATGGCTTAAGGTTTTATAAATATGTTTTATTTTACTTACATTACGAAAAAATAGGATAAAAATATTAAAATACATTGTTTAAATAAACTTTAAGATTTTAAGAAATAAAAACGGACTCTATATTAAAACAAAAGACATTGTTTATATATAGTTAGTATCTAAAAAAGACATAGTCATACTTTTAATATGTCTAAAAATCGAGCCCTTTTATATAAATAAACCTTAATTTATGAATATATTTTAACACTAAAATGTATTTTTAGTTATTTTGGGCAAAATTATATTCATTAATTTCAAAGTTATGTACATGCGTACCCAAAGAAGTGAAGTATATTGCTCATACATTATTTAGGATAATTAATTGCATGTCTTCTTATGCATATATGCACCTTATAAATGATCAAAAAGGCAATATACTGTAAGAAGACCCTCAAGATGTTGCACATACCATGTACGTATTACTGGAATGTTGAAAGCAAAATCATTGATTCTCTTTGTGGTATTTCCCAAAAAGGTATATTTTCCCACGTAAAACACTCAAAGGCCAATAACAAAAGTACACCCCCCCCCCAAAAAAAAATATCATATTGTTTCTAACTGTATATCAAAATTCCATAAGGTATTCGTGCGTATCTTTATGCCGCCATATTTAATAATAAAAAGTTTCCATTTACAAATAAAGCAACATATAAGAGAGTCAGTCTATTAATGAAAAAAAACCCACTGTACTACAAATAAAGAGAACGTCAAAGCCAAGGGTTTCTATTCTCTCTTGTCATTTATGTTATTTAAACGTTCATGACATTTAACCACCGTATCCTTATAAAATGTTAATATAATGAATAGGAAGCTAATTATATCATTCTTAAGCTTTTTATATCTTTTTCGTTTAATTTTAAATATTTTTACTTGGTTGTCTCTTCACCCTTAATTATTATAAAATATGTGATAACTAAAATGCTTAAGCTTTATTAAATAATCAATATTTTGTTCAAACTTGTAAGTTACGATAGTAAGTTTTGTATTATGTAAGTATTTATTTATTACAAATTATTATTTTTTCCATGGCAAAGGTTTTTATTGTATTCATAAAATAAAATAATATAAAATAAAAAGAGATATAAAAAGGGTGAGATTTGTGTTTGGTAAAAACATAAATAAACATTATAGTTAAAAATTAATATACCCCGTAAGACCTTAAAATTTTATTGACATTCAAGTCTTAAAGCGTAGTAAAAGAAGAACACAATATATAATTTTCTTATAGTAAAAACTAAGATTCTTTTTTAAATTTCTTTAATTATTATGATGGCCTTGGCGTAGATTGGAGAAGTTGACGGCAAAAATCATATTGGACGAGTTCGGACGCGTTATCCTAAGATTCTTCTTTACTGGGAAAAACTCCACAAACGCATGGATAATAGAATTGATGAAACAACGCTCATTTTATGGGGTCTATAGAATATGAAGATATTTTATTTTTGCAGTAAATTTTCTCCAATTTTTGATAGAAGCTTTTTTAAGTTTCTAAGCTTTTAAGTATATATTAGTATAAGTATGAGTTACATTCTGGAAAGGTAAATAAAGTGTGAGTGCTCATTTTGTAACGACACAGATCTGCCAACTAGAAATGTAAGGTTTTTATTATAATTGTAACTTTATAAAAACAGGCTTGTGAACGGAACGCAAAATTGAACGGCGTTCAGCTGAACGCACGTTCAATGAACGGAACGCAACTTTTTTTTGAACGCTGAACGTTGAACGCAAAAAAATAGTTTTGCGTTCAGCGTTCAATTTTTCCAAACATTTTTGGACTTTTTTCGGAAAAAACGTCATCACTACGCAGTACTTTTTTGGAAATTATTTTCTAAAAAAACGTCATCACTACGCAGTACTTTTTTGGCAATTATTTTCTAAAAAAACGTCATCACTACGCAGTACTTTTTTGAGAAATTCTTTCTAAAAAAAACGTCATCACTACGCAGTACTTTGGGAAATTTTCTAAAAAAAAAAAAACGTCATCACTACGCATTACTCTTTTGGGAAATTCTTTTTTAAATATTTGAACGCTGAACGCTAACGGAACGCTGAACGCAAAAACATTGAACGGAACGCTAATTTTTTTGAACGCTGAACGGACCGCTGAACGCAAAAAAGCTGAACCCTCACAAGCCTGATACAAAATCATAGTTTGTGAATTATTAAGCTATAATTCTTACTTCTATGTAAACGAATGTAATTAATTCATATTTGTACATAAATTGTTTCAAGCACACAAATGTATCTAGACCTTTATAACATATGTTTGATTATATAGAAAAAAGGTTAGTTAATGGCCCTTTAAGGTGAGTTAAATTGTATACAATTTCTGATGTGTCTATTTCATTTTCTTCTTTGACTTTTCTAATAACAACATATTCCTGTCACGTTTGCATCATCAATTAGTGAAGAAGGCCTTAAGGCAATCGTTCAAGCAAGATAATTTAAGACACAACTGTCCCCTCCTTTCAATTGTCTAGGGGGAAATTTTTCTTTTTTTTCTCCCTCTTTGGTTTGTTGTCATTAGAAATTCAAGTGGATTTATGCTTTTTTAACGATCTCCCCTTCATTGTTGGGCGGGAAATAGAGGGATAGATGGACGGTCATGAGAGGGCCTTTGTTCTTCTCCATCTGTAGACAGATAAATGCTCTGTGACTAAGTGAACAATAATAGAAAACACCTGATAAGGAATTGTATAAGCATTCGTATAGCGAAGAGATTTCAACTTCATCCAATCCTGGGTTAAATCGAATATAATTTTAATATAACATAAATCCCCAAATGCTTGGAAATATATAGTCCTTTTCGGTCTAAAAAAAAAACTATTTCCCGTAGTCTAAGGCACTGATCTGTCAAAACCATATAGATATAAAGATATAGAGAGCTTATTTCATTCAATAGCAGAGAAACATCGTTCAGCTGTAGCTTGTGCCCAATACAAACAAAGTAATTTGTACTTCGTCATCATAAGTTGATCATAGAGATAGATATATATTTTTTAAATATAAGAAACTTTATTGATTTAGAGAAGTTACATATATAAATACACATTCAAGTTTAAAATTAGATGTCTAAACAAAAGTGAAAAGGTAAAAAACAACAAAACTGAATAATATAAAACATAACTTGAAACAAAAGTACATATTCTTGAAATACACAAAAAACACATCAAATTAAATACATTAAACAAAAGATTTGTTTATATTGGGCAATATGACGTATTTCTTTGAATAATCCAATAAGCACTTTATGTCTTTATATCTCTATGGTTAAAACATGAACGTCTAAGACTCCCTGCACCCCTGCGAGCTAAGAAACATATTATTGTGACAGGGAGAAGATAAAAAATATATATTTGAAAATTATCTCACTTGGAGGAAGGAAAATCTGAAAGTCTGCATAAAGATCATAAAATAGATACCAAGCCTCCTTCTCCAACATTAAAAACTGATAAGATGGTTTCGAAACAATTTAATAATTTATAGACTTAACCTTATTTTTCAATGTTATGTTTTTTTTTTTATATTTAAAAATTGCTAAGCTAATAAGGCTTTAAAGAGAAATGATTAAACATATATAATATTTATTAGATGTTTCTTTCCTCTTTGATTACCCAAAGCCCTATTGGTTCAAATATAAAGTTTGTCAACGTATTTTTAACGTAAATTACTATATCATGTACACGCCATTACTAAAATATTCTCCACAATCTAAATTTGCTAGGATCCAAACAATATTTAGAAGAGCCACATAACATGAAAGGTATTTATGCAAAAAACGATAAAGATTTTAATGGATAGCTGGAAGCAGATGGATCTAAATCTCAAGATGTAAAGTCTTACATAATATACAGTATGGCTCTAAGGATCCTGATTACAATAAATAAAATAAGAGCAATTTATGTTGTACATGTAATCAACGTTGGAACTAATTTTGAATAAATAAAATGCTTCTAACTAGTAGGAATATGAATGAATGAAATGTGTTTTTTTGGTTCATTAGAAGAAGAATAATTTCGAAAGATATTAACAATTTAGGGCCGAGAGATCTTTTTATTGCAAATAATTTATTTTTTTTCGAATATAAATCATAAGAATTTTCATTTAGAAGAATAATAACGTAAAAAATAATGCAAAAATTAAGTGTTGTATGCGTCTACATTTATTGAAATGAAGAATATAGAGTTTAAAAAAATGTGGTTTTTTCAGACTTTCAACATTATTTTAAATTTCATTTTGAATTCTATAAAGTAGTGGTGCTAATAATTTATTTATTTATTATTATTTTATTAAAAAGTTAAATAACAACTTTACTAGGAGATCTTCGAATAATCTATTCAAGCAATTAAACCCTTGTAAAACTTTTACCAGAATTATATTAATTAAACACTTATATCGGACTACTTATTGATAAAATCATTTTATCCATGCAGAGAAAATAGATGAGGAAAATATAGAGACGCATAAATATATAATGAAACTGTGAATTTGTAATCCTTTATTATAGAAAATTTATGATAATTTAAGAAAAATATTTTTTTGCCCTAAAGGAATGAAATAATTAAATATCAAACGGAAATATCAATTTTTTGTTCTTCATTTTTACTATATGTAATCACGCACTTTAAAAAACAGTTACATAATAGGTAGATATAAAAGTCGTTGTATATAGAGAGTGACTCCCTCACCAGTGGTAGTAGTTCCGTTTTAACCCATTTTGGAAAAAAAACCGTATACATATGAAAGTAATAGTTGTAGCTAGTGATGTGTTTTTTTGTACCTTCGTACAATTTTATTCTTGAATGTTACCAAACATAAAAAAACTTATTCATTACACGTACAAACATAAAATTTACACAACTAATATTAAACAAAACAAATCAAACATCATCAACAATTCTATTTACATATTTAAAAACATTTTTCGATAGGGGAGATTTTGTGCTTCTTAATTTATAAAGTAAAATCTGTATTTTAGTTACAATAAAATTATTTCCGTGCTATCAGGGCCATTGTAAATAAAACAAATTCCTTTCGTGGTTAAAACATGGCCAAACTTCATATAATTTTTTTGAACAACCATATCCCTTATTTCTTTTAATGTGTTACACTCAAAGAGGAAAATGCTTGCTCGTTTCATTTTTTTCTTTGCAAAAGAAACACAACGCTTCCTCACGAGTCCTGCCATATATACTTCCAAAACACTAAGTGTTTGTTGCAATAATGTAGCTAGTGATGTGTTGGTCTTATCTAGGACTGAGGACTGCAGTTCGGTCCGGTCCTTTTTGTTAGTCCTTAAAACAGGAATAATTGTTTCTTTATGACGTCATAAACCACGTCATGCTATAAACATCTCTTAACTCTATAAAAAAGAAAAATTCTTATATGTATGAAAAGTAACATCTTCAATAAGCTGATAAATAATATAACATTTTATACATATTTTATAAGTAGTATTAAATATTAATTATTATAACAACAATAAATCGTCAATGCTTGATGACAACTTAAAATTAGCCGATAGATGTCGAAACGAAAGGGTTGTTAATGAATTATTAAAATCAGAATAATGATCCATTGATTGATTGATATGATGTTACATACTATACATTATTTTTTCCTTGAGTATGAAAGATTGCTTTATTCAAATAACAAATATTATAATAATTTTTGAAATAGGAGAAGTTCATTCAAAGAATTCGCCATAGATGTAAACCCATGAATAGAGTATTTAGTATTTTTCAGGATGATATTCTTATCCTGAATTGATGTTCATTCCTCAACAGCCTCATGCGAAGAAATAGCAGTATATTTTTAATTATTCCCTCCCTTTCTTCAACCAATCATGTTTCAAAACACATCGTTTTTATCCCATAAAAAGCCTCAACCTGATTGGTTAATCCAATCTAAGTAAGATCATTCAATCAATAATTATCACATCATGTAATATTTATATGCCGCCATCTTTAGAGAGGCAGAGTCATAAAGGGGTGTGTTCAGGACTCTTCATTAACTCCGGCAGCTCAAATGAGAGCCATCCCTCAATGTCAATTGAGGGATGGCCAAAGTCCATTGGGAGATAATGCTATTAGGAGACCACCACCAGCAGCAGCATCAGAAAGACACTCAGTACTCTAAAAAGTCTTTCACAAGAACATTCTAATGATGACAGTGAGGATTTGGGGTAATGAATGAACTCATCGGAGTCTATTCATTTCAAAACATCCTCCGTCAATTATAAGGACTTCTCATTAGCAATTATTTAAAGAAATAAAGATGATTGAACTAAGATTAATGAGAAACACAATTGTTCATTTATATTCCCTATGATAAAGATGACATCTATTTAACTACTAATAATCACAGAACATGGAGATGTAATATATATTTTCAAAATAAATAAAAGAGCTAACAGAGATTATCTCACTTAATCCTCAATAAGTTAACCACTATATCAATATTTCTTATATCCGGAATCCATTGTTTCTCAAATGTGTTACTCATATTGCTGTATTTCTTCATTATTGAGTATATATATATATATCCTAAAGATTATAAAATATATATTGAAATTCAATGTGTACACATTTATTTACTGTTCGTAATTTTAGTGTTAAATGAAAAATATTTAAACTTGAAGAATGTTTCTTTGATGCTCAAGATCAAGGTGCTTTTGTTAAAAAATACCTTTTTGTCTGCAAAACATTCCGATGTCTTTCAGGATTGACATGTTGTGGTTTGCAACATTTAGTAAATTGCATTATTTACAATCAAGTCAAGCCTAGTTACCTCCGCCGAAGGAGGTATTGTTTTCACTGGCGTTTGTTGGTTGTTAGTTAGTTTGTTGGTTTGTGTGGTTGTTGGTTTGTCAGCAGGATAACTCAAAAAGTACTGAACGGATTTGGATGAAATTTTGTGGAGTTGTTGAAAGTGTCCCAGTCCCCAGTCGTGAAAAATCCGCCTCGGAAGGCTCATGACGGCGGAGGTTTGCACTCTCTGAGTGTATATATGCCTCTAGTTTTATTTATATCTTAAGTTTATTAATGTTAGTTTCTTCTATACATATTTAAAAAAAAATCATCATGAGGTCAGCATGATCATGAATTCATACTTATTTAAGATTTAAGAGTGATATTAGATTTTGGCTTATTTGAGTTTATTTTTCTGTTTTTTTAAATAACATCTCTAAGAGGAAGTAAGCAAATCGTGGTGGAAGGAGCTGAACCCAGCTTTTTTTTCTCTAAAAAAATATTTTTTATTGTAATTACAAAGCATCATAACGACATTCTATCGTTTTAGTCTTATTATACGACTATGAAATGTTCAATGAAGTAATTTTTGATATTCATATATTGCAGTGGTGCCATGGTGACGGCCCGAATGGACATCACATGTGACCCGTTACATCAGTGTTGAGAAGTGTTTTTATAAACAAATAATACTATGATACAATACCAACAAATTTAAATTTACTTTTGTTTTTTGTTTAGTGTATGGTCTTGCCAGGCCAAAAATGTACCGGTAATTTGGCCCTCGAGGTCCCACTTGAAAGTAATCTGTCCCCTGACCGATTTCCCCCTGGTATTCCTGATATATTGGCTAACAGTTAACATATTGACAAGGTACTTAATCATACTCAACTGTACAGTTTAATATCAGGTTTGTTTAATCCCAGATTGACTGCCATTGTATTAGAAAAATTTCCAAACAAAAAACTTTTTTGTAAAACATTTATTAAATTGTAAAATCATCTTATCTGTTATGTAAATAAATCTGTGAAATATGCAGCTAATTACAAAGATATCTAAATTAATTATAGCAATTTAAAAATAATAATCTTACACCAACGAGTTTAATATTTTTTTGCAAGAAAGGACACAATATTCTATATATTTTTGTGCAAATTTATACCCTGCACATAAAACTTAAAGCTCAAAAACTATAATTTCTGATGCATTTTATGTAATTTTTTACACTTGCTGTATCCAAATACAGTCGGCCCTCGCTACTTCGCCCCTCAACATCTCGCAGTCTTTTACTGCGCGACGACGGCTTGGCTCCCTTTTTTCACGGCAAAACGTCCCATGTGAACTCAATGGCAGAATTTTCACACAATATATATCAACATCGCTACCCCCATATATATCGTGGTGGTCGTGTAGTGGTATCTGGCCCGTCGCAACTTTACGAGGGACGACTGTACATCATACTTTTTCAAATTTTATGTCTCCTACTCCTATTCCAAAAATGTTCTTTTAAATCGAGTTACCCTAGGTTTTTTATGGATCATCTCAGGTCTGCATTTCTATATAGGTAAAGTTTTATTGTCCTTTTTGTAACAGGAAGCCCTAGATTTCATATTATTGATCCCTTCTTTCATTTTTGTTTTGTTTTGTCTCCTATATCTAAGAAGAGAGTTTATTATTTCCGGACTAAATACCCTTGAACCATTTTGTTTTAGAGATTTTCTTCATGTATCATTCTGTCCCCCTATAATGGTGTCTTAAGCAATTAATAAAAAAATGAAGTCCGGAGGAATTAAAAGGAATTAATTTAAAAAAATAATTAATTTGCTAAGAAATGTTCGGTGAGAAATAATAAAAAACTTACAGAAGGGTTTTCATGTGTACAAAATTCGCACTACAAAAATATAATTGCTTAATAAAGAACGACTACCAATTGGACCATGAAGTTGTGGCTGAGATTAGATTATACGTAATAATGGAGAATGAAAATAAATTGTTTGGGATCAGTGAGAATATTAAGTCAATTTCACTAAAACATACGAATACTAATTGAAAATCTTCAGTAAAATAATAATAAACTACTGCATGGATGATATAACTACCTATAACATAACTTTTTCATTAATAAAAACAATTCTTTCGAATTCTATGTTGCAACATCTGAGTGAGGATCTGTTTATCGTCATATATGATAATACAATATAAGCAATAATTTCCCCCTAAGTGTGAGTAGTTGTTTTGATCTGACTATCATAAATAGGTGAATTTGAACAGAGTTATTTCCGATAATTCGTAAATGACATGGATCGAGACTAAAGATAAGTATGATATTCTTATAATTGATGTTCACACCTCACCACCTTAGAGTGAAGTGATGTCTTATAAGTAATAAAAAATCAAAAGGGTTTTAAACTATGTCACTCGGTTACTCTCTTTTTTCTAACCCTAGTATTAATCCTTTATTACTTTATTGTCTAGCATATACACAATATATATATATTTATATTTATATATATATATATATATATATATATTATTTTAATGCCAAAAGATGGGACTCAAACCAATTAATGAATGTCAACCGTCAAAATACACGAGATGACTTTGATACCCACCGAATTGTCTGAGTAAGTTGATAAACACACATTAATAGTCTTTTTTTTCTAAAAATAACACGTCGTAATTTTCAGAATGACGAAGGAACGAAAAAATACTGAAGTCCTGGCCCGGTTTTGGCCCGGCCCGGCTTGAAAAATTTAAGTCCCGGCCTGGTCCTGGCAAAAAAGTGTCCCGGTCGTTTCCTGATATATAAATAATGCTAAAAGTCACAAAAATATTTAAAATCACGGCACATCGCACTCAAAATTAATAATACCAACATCTTTATAAAAATGTGTTCATATTTATTTATAAAAACATTTTTGAATGCACGACAACTTATAGTACCATTAAAGAACATAATTGAAGCCTCCTCATATATGGTTATAAATGTATCTCTACTTACTAATAACAACTGCTGCTAAACATACCCTACATAGTACAAAGATTTCCTTATCTCATTACCATAATATTCGTATATTTACATATATGAATAGTATCTCAACTTGCATATGTTTATTAAGATATCAGTTTTTGTTCCTTATTACATTGAGTCCTTTTGGGTAAAATAATTAGGTTTTAGAGTTTGAAGTGAATCAACGAATCCTTGTTCCAATTTATTTAATTTCGGCAAAAATAGTCGTTTGCAAAAAGAATACTCAATGTTTATTCAGATCCATATATAACAATATATTGTATACTTTAATTATAGTTAACTGATTGAAAAAATCAAATTGTTTTTTTTTCTCTTTTATTGTTCAGATTTTGTTATAAAATTATATCACATAATATATATAAGTAAATTAAACATTTTCGTCTATAATAAAGCTTACATCAGAACAAAACAGTCAAATATATATTTGGCTTTAACTTCTTACTAGCTATTTAACTATGGGAGAAGCTATGCTAGCTCCTGCTCGATATTCAGCTCTTTCCCTCGGAAACCATCCCTATCGTCTGGTTATTACTTCAAAAGAAAGTAGAGTTTAGGTACATGTCAACCTCCAACGGATATTCCAAAATTGTCAAAAAGATTGAAAATGCTATAATTAGTTGATATATATATATACATTTGAATAAGTACGGCGTTTATTATATATTAATTGTATTATCATGTTATTCAGTTTCATAGTTGAATTGTTCTTCTTTTGAAGCTGAATTTTTTAGACAAAAACGTCTATTAATGTTCATACACGCATCTACTTCAAATTCTTTTTGTGTAAGAACTGATGTCAAATAAAAAATCCAATATTTGTATAAATATATATATATATGTAGTTAGTTTTAGTTAGTTAAGTATTTATTGCTGTTTTACCATAATACATACAAATATGACAAATGTACATTGATGAAAGCAAATACATACAGCAAAAGAACACGACCACACAAAGGGTATATGTGCTACAACAGCAAAATGGATATTGAGTGTTACATTTTAATATTATTTTATAATTTAGTTATTAAGTAATTCAATTAAAATTATAATAAATATTTTTTATATCTTTTTAAGGTTAATGAATTTAATAATACGAAGATCCTCTTCTTACATGGCTTGGTATCCCTCATATGAGGGCGATGGCATCTGTTGATTAGGTGGTCAGCGCTTTTGGACTATTCCATTCATATATTGCAAATAGCATTTGTGTTTTTCCACTTGCTCAGATGAGCCAGAAAGGGTCCATGGCCTGTGTAGGTAGGCTTGAACAAGTAGTTTCATATTGGGACGTTTTGTTTAGAAAATTCAACATACTATGTGTATGTTTCATTCAAAGATCCTCTTTGTATCTGTTGGACCAAACTTCATAGAAAAGCCATCTATCATTTCTTTATGAGCTTGGTGGTGATCCAACACATAGGTGATTTTTATTTTGCGTTCCTTTCTTTGCAAGGTAAATGGTTACCAGAATGTCTGAATGGCCTTTACACCAATTAAGATGTATATTTATATATAATATGTAAAACGAAATAAAAAACTTTCCTCATGTCCAAAAACACGAAATAATTATTTCTTTAAGAACCGTCATAAGATACTATGAGGCGGGCAAAAAAATATGTAATGCATTCATGTAAGAACAAATATTTATATATTCATAGAAAGGAATTTTTCTATCGTCAAAATTACAAAGTATGATTAAACTTTCACATAAATCCTAAAATAGATATCAGGAGGTTATTTATTCATCTCCTCCATCCATTTTTAATACCATTGCATTGTTTCTAATATTATTGAACTCATATGGGTATATCATTATTAGAAACATACATATATATATATATACTGTATAAATTGATTTATTAACTCATTGAAACAATTTGAGATGAAAGGGAAACGCTCATTTGAAAGGGGGGAAATATTTGGCGCATTTGAACAAAACAAACTCATAAAAAAATCAATCCTTTGAATGAGTATTTATTTTTAGAAAATCAATTATATATTATTTTTTTATTTCTTAATAGACGCAGAGGAATATCCTAAAATTTGTATTTATAAAATATATTAATTTTTGTAAATATATGTCATTATGAATAGAGTAATAAGAATAATAGGAAGGAGATGAAAGAAAGAGTCCTAGAGGAGTGTTCTATTTTAATGATAATTAAAATTAATTTATCATTCATTTCATGAACCCTTCACATCGTTGGGGGTAAATTAAAAAGAGAGCGCGACACTAATAGATTTTGAAAACACTAAAAATATATATACATAACATATATATGAACGTTTTTTAATGCTCTTATACATGTCTAGGGATGATTTATTGTTTTAACAGCATTAACTCATTAAGACAAAACAACGTATTTCAGAATTAATTAAATAGTAACATGATTACAGTACTCAATCCGCCGGCTTCTTTGGATATTAATCCAAACTTTGAGAATATTAAAGTATTATAATATGGATGATATAGTGTCACTTACATATTGATGCAGTTGGAACTCAAAAATAAATAGATTATGACAAAAAGTTTCTGGAATTTATAAATAAAAGGCAAAACAGTTAATTTTCTTCAATATTTATTATGTCTTCATCAAAATATGCCCCCTAGAAGCAATATGCCAACGATTCTTCCAATCTTCGAAACACTTTTTATATACCTTGGCGGGATGGCGTGCAGCTCTCTCGCTGCATTCGGTTTTATTGTCGTATAGAGTGAAAACAGGTTCCCCGGAGTGACATTGAAGTTTTTGGAATGAGGACAAAGTCACACGAGGACAGATATGGGCTCTACGATGGTATTTAGCGATCATTTTGCCTTAAATATGTTCAAAATCGTGTCTCCATGAGATGATGTATTATCGTCGTGTAAAATCCACGAATTGTCGACCACAATTCCGGCCGAACATGATGGACCCGTTCACGCAAACGCCTCAGTCACATAATACTCCTCTGAAACGTATTCATGATGCACCACGCCACGAATATCGAAGAAAGCAATGAACATCACCCGCGATTTTTGAGGTTTTTTCGATTTCGGCTCATTTTTTCCACGACATTCGGACGATTGTTGAGTTGTTTGCATGTGGGTCTCGTAGACCTCATCATCAATTATGATGCTTCCCCTATATTTTTAATTTTTCATGTTTTCAAGATATATTTAATACCATATGAAATTAACTGCATTATTTATCAAGCAGTCGTTGAATGGTTGACATACGACCCTCCAAATGATGAAGGGACGATGATGGGAGGGGGGGGGATTTTTAGTTTCTTTAAATGCTAATCATGCGGGCTTACAAGTTTTATAACTAGAGTCTGCTAAATTTAAAAATATAATATTCGATGCAAGTGCATTCACAAAGAGTCTCTCTGCTGTTATATCGAATAACTCAGCTTCTGATAGAAGAAAGGGCATGTCTAGGCAGATGGGCATGGATAATAGAAAAGAAATTGTTAGCATTTATTTCCATTATTTGCAGATATATATAAGAAGTTACATTCATGTAGGAGTCCATGCATGTACATACGTAGAATTCTATAAATGTATATATATATTTGCTGTTATTGGTAAATTGTACAAGGATTCCCTAGGCCTTTCCCGTAGTTCCATTAAGATAAGAATAATAAAGGGCAGTAAAATAATAATATACTGAGGAAGAAAAGAAATGAAAAAGATGCCATAGAAAAATGTAGAAAGGAAAAGAAGAAAAAAAGTCACTTGGGGATAGATACATAATAGACAACCTATATTATAATCCTTAATATAATATATATATATATATAATAATATATATATATATATATATATATATATATATATATAGATATATATATATATATCATATATATATATCTATATATATATATACAAGCTACGTAAATACAAGTTTCCATTCTGTATTTTCTTTTAATATGCGTTTTTTGGAATTATACAAAAAATATGCAACTCCCAATGTCGATTTAAACCAGAAAAAGTTTTTTAAACGTTTGGCTCTTCACGATTTCGGCTTAAATGAATTTTAAAGACTTAATAGGTAGCATATATAAGAATTCAAGTGAAAATTACTGTAGATGAGTGACTTGATTTTGTAGCTGTAGGAACTTTATAGATTTTTAATTGTCTTTGTGTACAATGATATATTCATGATATACACTTTTAAATTAGGATCTTAAACAAAAGAATTGCAATATTGCTGAAACAGTCCTGCTTTGCCATATTTCCATTGGCTTCCCAAGGACATCCTATCTTCCTCACGGACAAAAGATGAACAATGCACACATTTAATGGCTCATGGCAAAACAATGAACCAATCAATGCCAACTTTTATTGTCAACATAATTTGGTGGAGTGTGAAGGAAACGGGCCATCGAAGAAGAAGGGAGATGGATTGAAGGATATCTTATTTTTTCATAATATCCTCATAATGTTTAGCTCCTAGATCAGCCCCACCACACCGAAACTTAATCCGGTATCAGCTGTCGTGACTGTCTAGGAACTACTAATTTTATTTTTAAACAAATTAATTTGGACAAATAATTGTAACTATTTAAAGAAATTCCTCCAGAGTCTTCTTCCTCTCTCTGGTTTTCATACAAGTTCGTCCATTCCAATCCGTGTCCGTGGACAATTCTCATAATTATAAGGTCAGATATTAATTAATTAATTATATAATTATTAAATGCATAATATCAATATATTTACATATTCGCAATAAAACCCCCTTTCATTACTCATGTTTTTAACAAAGGCCTCTCATCATAATTGTCCTCTAGTTTTCCTTCTTTCCTTTTATCAAAAAATGCGGAAAAACAC
>CP045900.1:16489909-16563273 GCA_013387185.1 Caligus rogercresseyi | reverse complement strand
GGTACACTTGTTATAAAATGCAGCGAAGCTTATTTTATTAAATAGGGTTCTGGGAAATGGGGGAAAACAAATGGTCTCACCTTCAACCCATCCAAATCTAATGCTATAGTCTTTTCAAAAGCATACAATTAAGATCAAAATACTTTCCGCGACTATTATGGCAGGAAAGTAATAAATATGCTACACAAATAAAGTACCTAGGCGTGGTTTTCGATCAAGGACTCACCTGGACTGAAATATAAAGAAAAAGCTGCCAAATGTTCTCGAATATGGAATATGGCAAAGGCTGTCATAGGTCAAAAATGGGGCTTAACTTCGGATAGGGTTCTCTGGCTCTATGAAGCAATGATTAGACCCATTATCACATATGCATGTCTAATATGGGGACACACTGTTACTGCAAGAAAGTCGAAATAAGAAATTGAACAATATTCAGCGAAAGGTACTTATGAGTATGACTCATACACTCCGATCAACACCAACATCAGGAATAGAGGCAGTATTGGGCATCACTCCATTGGATCTCTACATACAAGCACTTGCAACAAAGTCAGATGGAGAACAAAGTTCTTTCTCCGGGATACCTGGGATGGTGTGGGCAATCTTTCAAGGCGTCGTGGACATCGTTTCGTTAGTGATAAAATACTCCATCGACTTCAATTGAATGAAACTAGCGACTACATTACAGGCAATCGTATCTGGGTTGATAACTCTCATGTTGAAAACTCTGACATTATTATATACACAGACGGATCAAAAGACGATAAAGACAACACAGGAGCTGGATGGGCAATCACTAGAGGTGATATATCCTTTTATCAATCATATATATCTCTTAATAAGGAAGCATCAGTCTTCCAAGCTGAGGTAATTGCCATCACACAATCTGTAAAAGCTTTACTTGAACAAGACAAGCCATCTAAGAACGTGATTATTCGGTCAGATTCTCAATCAGCAATTGCTGCTATTCTAAACCCTTTACAAAAAGTGCCACAGTTAAGCAATGCAAAGAAGTATTAAACAACGCAAAATCCAAAATAAATATACATCTTGATTGGTGTAAGGGCCATTCAGACATCTCAGGCAACGAATTTGCGGACTACCTTGCAAAGAAAGGAACGCAAAGTAAAAATCGCTTATGTGTTGGAGCACCACCAAGCTACATAAAGAAAGTGATAGATGGCTTCTTCTATGAAGTTTGGTGCAACAGATACAAAAAGGATCTTGGAATGAAACATACTCATAGGATGTTGAATATTCCAAAACCAAAGGTTGTCGAGCTTTCACGTCCCAACATGAAATTACTTGTTCAAGCCTACACAGGCCATGGACCATTTCTGGCCCATCTGAGCAAATGGAAAAACACAAATGCCATTTGTAATATATGCATGGAGGAGTCCCAAACCGCTGACCACCTAATCAACAGATGCCCATCGCTTTCATATGAGAGATACCAAGTCATGCAAGAGGAGGATGAAGATCTTCGTATGATTAAATTTATTAAATGTAAAAAGATGCAACAAATTATTGATTCTAACTTTAATTTAATTGCTTCATAAGTAGATTATAAAATAATTTATATAATGCAATGCTCAATATCCATTTTTGCTGTTGTAGCACATATACCCCTTTGTGTGGTCGTGTTCTTTGCTGTATGTATGTATTTGCTTTTATCATTGTATAATTGTAGTATTTGTATGTACTATCGTAAGACAGCAATAAATTCTTAACTAAAAAAAAAATAGTAAATATTTATTAGTGGCCCAGGAAAAAGGTAAAGAATTGGGGGAAAATCTTATTTTGAATTTATTGTCCACCGAGTTTTTATATAAGCATAAAATCTAGATGAAATTTCTCTGCAATTTGGTCCTGTACGAACGCTTAACACTTCTAGTCTTCTGTTCTAGCTAGATTTATTATTGTATTATTTTACTATTTCATATAGTATATATAGAATTATAATTCTTATATTTTATATCTAAATGATTTATCTGTTTTTGAAAAAAAAGTATAGCTCTCGTCTCTATAACAGATGTAAGCGAGTAAAAAACGATTAGTTAATTCTTTTTTTTCAGGGATTATGAATCCTTAAAATATATGGATGCATAATGTAAAAAAAAATATTCGCTGCTTTATTCAAAATATAAATTCAAAAAAAGTAAATGAATACGTTACATTAATAATTAATTAAAATTTTGAAACATATATAATATACATTAAAAAAATATTACTAGGAAAATAATATTTCTACTCTTATTACTAAACTTGATGATGCTCTGAGGGATAAGGAATGCAAGACATTCTTTTAGAAAGAAAAGTGCATTCATACTCAGTTTGATGCAAGTCCAAGTGATAAAACAAGTATAAGAAAATCAATCAGAGTGATGCAAGTAAAAAAGTAATATAAGCAGCTTTGTTGCATGCCTCTGTCTCAGAAATTGATAATTTGTACATATTGTATATGTACAATCAGAATACGTGCATACAACCAAGTAATACTGATATACATACATATGGTACACATCAAGCCATAAATAAACACACATATATATATATATATAATATATATATATATAGATATATATGTATAAACACTCACCCCCACTAGTAGGTCTGCTTTGAAGGTTATAATGCATTGCATTTAGATGCAAATGAGATTTATAGCTATTGAATCACATGCAGAGGAATGCCACTTTGAGACCATATCATGTACATATGTGTTTGCATATTTATGGACGGCATTTGTCAGTCTTTCTCCGATAGAAATAGATAAATATGTGAGAAAATAGACATATTGCTAATATAAATATTATTTCAGTTATTCTTAATTTGTTATATTGATATATATCGGAAGGACAAATTGTAAATGTATTGTGGGCGGTTCCCGTTATTTTATGGTTTATAAAAGAACAATTACGTTCTCGATATTTTATACATACACACGTACGTATCTAATATTGTGCACCATGTCTTTTAAGAGTAACATTTCATAATTGGGACTATGTTTTAAAATATAACACAAAGAAAGAAAAAATAAATAATAGATAAACTAACTTAGCCACCGTCTCTCAAAAGCTTATGTCAACCATACCTATGATTTGTTTTTATACCTTCTTCTCTCAGAAGCTCTGGAAGTACGAGGTCAATATGTAACGAATAAGCTCAAATTATAGATCACTTTTTTCCAGAGATGCACTTCGCTGCACGATATTTTATTTCCCCCTCCGAAACCATAATGGATGTCTACAAAGCGTTCAGGGGACGAAAAATATTTTTTTATCCACTAGAGTGGAGAATAAAAACAAACTTCATTTTCACCCAAATTTCAACAAAAACTTTATATTTGAGGAGATCTTGGGGACAAAGACTTCACGGCGATTTTACCAATAAATAAATATTACAAATCAAAGCTTTACAAATTTTGCATATATATTAGACCTCCCAAAAAAACCCACTTTTTTAGTTCTTTTACATATACCCAGCGATTCTGGTTCATTTTTTGATGCTGAAAACGAGTATCTAAATAAAAAATCTCTAGCATTGTTAGAAATCGGACGTCACTGGTGTCAAAGGTTTCGTTATGAAGCAAAACTTTTGGTTATTACTTATTTTGAAAAAAACTAGTTTTACAAAATTTAGCTATGATCAATTGATGACTTTGTTATTTTTTGCAAATTTTCGTCAAATAATATTTAGTGCCAATAAATGAACATAAGTGCTGACGCACCAACCATTTTTTAAATAACAGCTCCTACTAGGGTTCTTTATAGTTTCAAGAAGGAAAAAGAAAAAGAGGGTACTCATGTTGATGTTTTAAGTTATCTTTTTAATACGTTTTTAAAACGACTAATGATAGTAGATTTTCCCCATCGAATCCCAATCTACTCCCTCTGAATCCCTCTCATCAGTATTGATACCAATTCTTTTAATTTTTGTTTTTCTCAAAATACAGTTTTTCAATGGAAATGTCATTATGGTAATCTCGTGAATTCGCCAATAGACATTTTGTTCAACATATATTATATTATTATAAATATATATAAATAAATATATTATATATTATATATAAATATATATATATATAATATTATAATATATATATATATTATATTATATATATGCTCATATTTGACAATCAAAAAATTATGGATTGAACTATGAATTCCGTAAATGAATCTAACGGGCGTCATAACCAGACGATACCATCAGCTCAATCACAGAGCTGGTAGCGTTGACACGATTGAAACACTTTCGGGTTGCGTGAGGAAACGCACGACGTGAAAGTTCAACAGCCTGAAGAATGTTCTGACGCTGTTTCTCGCTCTTGGTCAGCACTTTAGTAAAGTCAGACCCGAACTTGACGGCCCTCTCTGCCGCGTCATTGACAACTTGAAGAGAGGTGACGATGCCGCTTAACTCAATGAATGTTGAATCAGAAGCCCATTGTGTGACCGGGAGCTCCAAGAAGGTTGGATGGATGTTTGTAAGCTGAAGGTAGAAACGCTCAATGAGATATAGGTGGTGGCATTTGGTATAAAAATTCTTGTTATTCTTTGGTAAATTAATCATAGCTTATTACAATTATTAAAGGAATGTTTACCCGGCTAAGAGTTTTGTCGGCTTCGATGATGTCCAAAGCACTTTCGGCACTGACATCGAAACGAGTTTGCAATTCCTTGAGAAAGAGCTCCTTCTTCTCCTCGGCGTTTTTTCGCTTCCGTCGCAGTGAATCCACCCCCACGAAATAGATCATGGAGGCGATGGAGCTTCTTAATTAATTTTTTCCTCGCCATGAGTGGCAAATAAGACGGTGCCCAGAGACGAAGTAGGGAATCGGCGGTGCTACGGGCAGCTAGCTGCGCGTCCGGTCTACCCAAAGACCAAAGATGAAAGTAAAAGTGCCGTATCACCTCTTCGGTTAACGGGAATGGACCTGGTTTGAAAATTTCTAGAGTATAACCAATACCCAGTGCCTCGCTTAAGCACTTCTTCAGTGTCCGAGTTTCCATTTTATGTTAAAGGCACTTGACTGATAGATCAAAGAGTGAAATTGAATCTGATACGGTGTTTAAATCACGTGTTTATAAATAAAAACAGGTTTTGATGAAATAAGATTAAATGGTTATTGTATTGTATTAAAAGATAACTTAAAAACATCACTTGAGTACCCTCTTTTTCTTTTTCCTTCCTGAAACTATAAAGAACCCTAGTAGGAGCTGTTATTTAAAAATGGTTGGTGCGTCAGCACTTATGTTCATTTATTGGCACTAAATATTATTTGACGAAAATTTGCAAAAAATAACAAAGTCATCAATTGATCATAGCTAAATTTTGTAAAACTAGTTTTTTTCAAAATAAGTAATAACAAAAAAGTTTTGCTTCATAACGAAACCTTTGACACCAGTGACGTCCGATTCTAACAATGCTAGAGATTTTTTATTTAGATACTCGTTTTCAGCATCAAAAAATGAACCAGAATCGCTGGGTATATGTAAAAGAACTAAAAAAGGTGGTTTTTTTTGAGAGGTCTAATATGTAGATGAATTCTTTAAATGCTTTATTTTTTACAATTATATTTTATATAATTGGTTTCTTTTATGTTAGAATCACCAATTTCGTCCAATAAACTGTTTACAGTACGCCGTGGCCCAAAAGGTGTCTGGTTATAGACTTACTCCTAAGGGTTTCAACAAATAACTTTTCCGTTATCTCAAACTAAATTTTGAGCACACACTTCCCTCCATTTGCTTAAAATTCAACTATTCAAAACTTGTTAAACTTTTCATATTTCATTCAAGGCATATGTAACTAAATGCATTTTCAACAGGTGATAACTATAAGCATGCCCTATAATTACTAGCCAAACTTTTTCATGTGCAAATTGTACGTGTTCATTGTTTTGCGATGCTAAAAAGATAATTTATGAATAAAGTTTGTTTCCCCTCAGAGAGAAAAAATAAAGGAGTATTTGTTTATGCACTCAATAAAATGCATTTTGAAACTGAACTTTGGAAAAGAGATGCATTAAAAAATTACTTTGAAATTAAAATAATAATTTATTTCAATTTTAAATTTCGAATATATATGTAAAGTGTGTTTTCGGTGGTAATTGTATATTGAAAATATTATATAAATAGTTTATGAAACTCAGCTCCAAATGATAATAATATATATATATAAGGTTGTTTTGATACATTAATTGAAAATGAATATTACAAGGGGTAATATCCGAGCAGCTTTAAAGAAAATCTTTTCATGGATTTTTTCTTTAGATTTTATCAAAAAATGAAAATGCTTTATTATAATAATGAAAAATTTGTATAAATGTTTAAAATCATTATTTAAAAGGACATTATGTTTTAAAAAATTCTTCTCCTATAAACCATCCTTCCATTCATATATAATTTTTTAATTTTTAATTTTAAAGCATCAAGGTGTATTTGTATCAGGTAAGCTAACTTCATATTTTCTTTAATATGAAATGTCATATATCATATGATTATTTGTGACAAAAATAATAAAAAATATATATTTTTCTTGGACGTCAGTGGTAAGAATGACAATACATATTGCTATTCTTCTTGTTTGCCTTTGTGACGTCATTAAAGAAGGCCGATCAAGGAAAGTTAGCTCTTTGACAATATGGACGTACCTTTTTCACACCAGCCTTGTAGAAAATTAAAAATATTTTCGCTTCCATTGATTCTAATAAAAACATTAAAAAATATATATTTATTACCAATCTCATCCAGGGACAAAGCAAAATAATTTCTATTTCATAAATTGTGATCTTTATAAATAATGGAAAGAGCCTTGTCGTGAGCATTTCATTTCACAGTTCATATTGCGTACTTCATCTTTGCAATTTTGGATATTTCTATCTTGTAATCCGTGAAATTAAAGTAAAAATTGAGCTTTGTTCGTCGTTTTATACGCAGCCTTTTACATATAAGGCCTTTGTTTCGAGGTATGGCAGTGACAAAAGGAAATAAGTACACAAGGGGGTGCGATAGCCTTGCGTGTTAGGGCGTGTTCAACTCTCAATGTTGGGGGCGCAGGTTCGAATCCCATTAGGATTAAAAAATGAATTGAGTAGATTTCACACAATAAAAAAAATGAAGGTAAGGTGGTATAGTACGAACAAGAATATAACTTCTTGCTAATGATTCCCAGCTGCTCTCTTTGAATATCGTTAATATGCAAATATTTATATATTTCATATACAACAATAACATTCAATGTTTCAAAGGCTCTTAAAAGAACCGAATCTCAAAAAAAACAAAAATATTTTGTTTGTTTTCTGACACACCTGTATTTGCAAAAGAGTTTCATTATTTATTTATCAGTTTTAAAAACTCAAAAAATCGTAAACATTATTTTATCCACAATATACGCATGTTGGGAGGTACATGTTTCTAATCGTTCTCTTTGCTTAATTTGCCAAAGCAATAACAAAAAAGATAGATATTTATGGTTCCTGCATAATATTTTTTTCAATTATAAATATTTTCCTCTGAAATAACTGTCAAGAGCTTCACTTTCTCCAGTCTTTGCAAAGGCATTCATTTGGCTGAACAAAAAAAGGATGGGCCAAGCCCAGTGCATCCTTAAGTCGATTGATGATGTAAAAATGTACAAACTATTTTATAGTTTTGTAGATATTTTTTTAAGGGTTCAAATAAAAAAATATTATACAATTTCCTGAATTGATTATAAATGAAACGGTGCATAACCTTTCAATCAATTGAAACAACCGCCAAATAAAAACATTTTCATACAATACAAAACAAACCTTTAATCAAAAGAAGGAAAACCTTAATTTAATTTACACCAAAATGTTTAAATATGTTTTTTACACATTAACAAGATTTTATATTAATTCTTTTTTGTGCTTGCATATTTTTTATGAATGTGGAAAAAATAAGTCATTAAATACGCCCAATAATTTTTATGTCAATATCCTTAGAAGTTTTATGTGGAGGCTTTATTGTGCACACTTAGTGTAAAACTTATGGATCTCTCAAACATGAAGAATGTTCATTGCTAAAGCTTCAGTTTATCTCTTAAAGCCCTGATATTATTACAAATCTGATACGGTTTTTTTGTTATAATTTAACATATACTAAATTTGAGGGTTCTATTCTTTTGTCCACTCTACTTTTGACCTCAATGAGGGTTCTTCTTACATTGGTGTACTAATATACAAGAGATTATCTTAATCCTGGTCATTAAGCTGGGTATATGATCCCGTATATATATATATATATATATATATATATATATATCTATATATCTATATATATATATATATATATAACTTAACTTTGATCTCAAAATAAAAAATACAAGCACTTTGTACAAACAAAACCAAGATCATAAATGGACTTATATTAGTATTATGAAAAATATACACTGGTTTTATATGAGTGCCTTCTTTAGGAAGTACGAAATGTCATAGAGTTTGTCATGGATTCCAAAGATAGTGATGGTAATATGTAAGTTTAGCATTTTGACATTCGTTGAATAGGTCGATTGAGTTAAACAATCTGTTTTTTCATAAATTCATGACTTTTAATCATCCAACTGTATTTTCATTTCATACTTAAAATATCGAATCATTCTAATAAGAAGCATATTTATGTTTATTATAATCATTTGTTGATCAAACCCTAGATTATAGTTGATACAGAGTATTCAATTAAATTTGTTTACACGCTACTAATCAAACTATATATTTAAAGAAATCAAAAGATTATTTAAAAAATTATATCCTTCATATAAATGTAAAGTACTACATTTCAGAAAACATTTACCAAAATGAGCAACAACTTATGCTGTCTAGTGCAACCAATTCCAACCAATTTATAGTGGTCACTTTGTATTGATTCGAATATACTTCACATGTTAAAGTATATTTTGCAAGGGTGGTCAAGCCTTCAGAATTCCAAAAATAAGGAGTCGGGGAGTAATTTCGTTCCTCACATATCTACTAAATATTAACATTTTATTTTAAAGATCTATATAACCATATTTTTTAAACATTATACAATAAAGTAAGCAATGCTTATATGCCCATATAAAAACTTTAGCTCAACAAAGTAACTTTTTTTTTGCATCAGGAAAATAACAATAACCACAAGGCATGATTAATTATATGACATAAACAGCATTATTGATTGGTTTAGTTCAACTTCATTCACCCTTTAAAGGGTCCGTCAATTTTTAAGGGGAAAGTCGTAGACCTTTAAACATGTTTTATCATTATTCCTGTATATAAAGAATACTTTTATTCTTCAATAAAGCTGATCAAACACCTATAGAGCAAAATATTCAACATATGAAGTTTTATATAATACATGGTATGTTTATGTTGAAACGTCTGTAATCTTATTACAATTTATCACGTCATCAAAAGTCTATTGTCACATATATTTTTGATGACTTCAGCTAGAAGAATAATATTACTAATGTTAGTCTTCACGCTTTGTGCGTTAGAATAGATAAATACCATCGGCAAGCGAAAAGTCAGGTGGATGATAGTTTTTATTTTTGAATTGTTGCAATCAAAGTTGCCAATATGGACATACTTTGGTATATGTGCATTAACTTTATAGTATTATTTGTGAATGTTATTTTCACTCTATGTAGAAATAGTTCAATGTTGTTGAACTTAATTTTAAAACTAAAATGTTTATTTATATATCTTTATATATAACTACTATATATAAAGTATAATATATGAAATGGTTCAATCCAAATTGGACTTTGCAAAAAAGTTGCAAAACAATATTAGAATCGATTTTTATGGTTATGTATTAAATTTTTTTCAAATTTGTCCATGTCCACAATATTTTTGTCCGAGTTGTTTGATTTTTTCAATCATTTACCAAAAAACGACGAAAATAGTTATAATTCTTACCATTACTTTTTTACAATAAGCCATGCACATATTACAGTACTCCATGACTTTTTTAAAGTACAAAACCATGTATACACTTTCATTCTAGTTAAAATCCTTTTTAATGATTCTGTATGTCAATTTAAGTGTTTGATGATTTTTGATAAGAACATATATCCGAATTTACCATGTAAAGATTAAATTATGTGTAAAACAAACACATCCTACCAAAAATGGTGTTATTTAAATGACTGGTAGACTAGACATATCAACATATTTTTACATGACTTTGATTTTTAAAGAATAGAAAACATTTTTTTAATATATAATTCAGCCAAACTAGGAGATTGTTTGGAGAGGTCTTATATAGAATGGGCCTTCCGATGGGCACAAGATATGCTCCTGTAGACAAAATAAACTTTGCCTTTCAAAACCTAATACATCGAGACGACTGATTAATTTTAGTCGTGAATCTCTATTAATTGAATACATACAATAACCGGCCATAACTTTCTTAGATATCACCAGTCAATGGAGCACATATTTCATTCGTAAATGTCCTTTTTGTTACAAATTGATAATACTTCTTATCACTGATTGGATAATTTTGATTTTTTTTTGTCTTAATATAATTTTGGGGTCAAAAATGCTTTAACCAACAATCTCCAGAGCAAAAGCAGGTTCTAGCAATTCTTAGAAATGGTAATATTGGTTACCTTTTTGGCTTACCAAGGTAAATAAGTATAAAACAATGGTTAAATTGTAGGTATGGGCTAAAATCGTTTATTGGATTCAGCCTTGGATCACAAACTCGACCTTGATCCGTACTCTGGAATCTCACCCTAAAAGAAACAAGCAAACGAAATATAGATGGGCAATAATCATATTTTTGGCTTTTATTATAAAATAATAATATATTTTTGTCGGTCATTTCACTATCTTTTTGTTTCAAATTTGTATATTTTGCAACACAACTATGAATAATCTCCCTGTTAACTATTGCAGAGCCTAATAAGTATGCTATAGCACAAACATTATGCATCAAATCATCATCATATGGACTTATATGATTCATTAAACCGAAATAATCGACTTTATATTTACCATATCTTTTAACAATAATGTTCAAAAAGTTACAAAACCTCCTCTTCTCCAATATTTGACAATGGAAAACATTACGAAAACACTCCTTTTACTATATTACTGACCAAAAGAACATTTTGGGTGGGGTGTCAAGACCCTGCATCAACTAATTAATCGTTTGTATATCTATAATCGTGTATTATAGATGTATATTATATATATATATATATATATATATATATATATATATATATATATATATATATATATTATATATATATACCTATATACCTTAACAGCCCATGGAATGAAAAAAACTATATTATTATTATGATATATACAATGTACATTATCTGATTTTGTACTGTAATCTTAGTTTTTAACATGAAAACAATAATAATTTTTAGTCTCGTCAAACAAACTAATGTTTCCATGAAAAGAAAAGTAATAATTACGTCTGAGCTAATTTTTATTCAAGTATTATCTCTATTTAAAAAACTCCATAACTTAGTATGGCTTCCATATCATGTTAGGGACTAATAAAAAACTTATTTCTATCATTACCATCAAACTGGAAGGAAGAAAAATGGGCTTCTAAGGCTATCCAAAGAATATATATTTATAAAAAAGGAATTATCGTACAAGGAGCAGAGAGGAGAGTGATGTCTATATTCTATTTTCATTACTTTTATCGCTTCAACTCCACCTGTTTTTTTTTACCGGATAAGACTCTTAGGACACACACTGCTGACCCCATGTATATGTGTGTGTGTTTTTGAAATATCTATATAAGAAATAAATAGTGTATATTTATGCTTCCATCAACTTTTATCAGAAGATAAGAAAATTGGGCAACTCGTACTGATTTTGTGTCTCTTTCTTTCACTCCTCACAATAACACTCTTGGGGTGTGGCATCTGACTTTTTTTAAATCTCTTCTCACTTTATTGGATCCTTGATAATGCTGATTGTTTGTGTGGGATGTTTGTTGTGTATGTTAAGTTTTGATTGCTGTATTATTCCAACAAAGACTATTATTGTGTGTCTATCAACTTACTCAGACAATTAGGTGGGTATCATTGTCATCTTAGTGTATTTTGACGGCTGACATTCATTATTTTGATATGAGTTCCCATCTTTTGGATATAAGATATATATATATATATATATAATATATGTTATATATATATATATAGAAATACAGAACGACCGGGTACCCGGCTGGCCCGTGTCCCGGCCTGTGTCTAAAATCACCGGGCTGGGACTTGAATATGTTTGTTCATTTAACATTCTGAAAGTGTCGTCCTTTATTTTTATCAACGAATTTTAAAATTTTCAAAATTCTTTCGAGAATTTTTTTTTCTAGGAAATGATTTTCTAAAAAAACGTCGTCACTTTGAGAATGACGAATGAACGAAAATATATTAAAGTCCCAGCCCGGTTTTTGCCCGGCCCAGCTTGAAAAATTTAAGTCGGCCGGGTCCGTTTAAATCCTTTTTGACCTAGAAAACAAAAACAAAAGAGTAAAAAAAGTTGAATTATAAAATCATACTTGAATTTCTGTATTTTATAATTAACTCATCAAAGCATAATATATCATAAACAATATCAAATGATAAGCAAATGCTGTTCTTTCATAGAAGCTTTACAACAAATAATATATAATACAGATATAAAATGTTGGACAAAATATAAATTTTAATAAAGTACATCGATTTTTATTTACTTTATGTCGTTTTATAAATATTTGATAATGGTTTTTCAAGAAAGTAATATCAAGTCATTGTCTTTTCAATTATTTATTATATTCTATGCAGATATAAAATATATAAAGTATAAATGTACCTAAATCTCATTATTTCAAAAGATCCAGAAATATTACTGACTAATATCCAACTAAGAGGTCCGTCTGAGTGTGACACCATTAACAAAGGATCCACCAAAAAAGCTCTTAAAAAGTATCCCTTATCACCACTCTCTGTTCCAATTGATTGCCTCAGAACCCATTTTTATTAGGCTCAGTTACTTCATGGAATGATTCCGCGGTTGGACATTCTTTGATAGTGATCAAAAAGCCATTTCCCTTCCCATCTTGTCCACACACAAGAGAAAAATACCAAAAACCTATAATCATAATATACTCCTCAAGGTCACCTTGAAGACACACAGAAAGGGGGGGGGGGGTGATATTATATTTTACATTTCACAGTTGATAGATTTTTATGTCCTCATTTCCCAGGGTTCTTTATCTACAAGATGTAATATGTTCCTTCATTAGAAATAATCTGTTGTTGAGAGAGAAAGGACTAAATTACTTTTTGGGATTTTTTCTTTAAGCTCTTTATATATATATATATATATATATATATATATATATATGTCGGGGCTTTTATTAAATAACAAACATTATACATATGAGTCCATAGCTTTATTTATTATTATTGGGAGTAAAGTAAAAAAATATATATAAATTGCCGAGGATATAATGGACAAGCAGTTTCTCTAAACGATTTGGTAATGATAGGGTCCTACACACTCCTTCAATATTGTATTTGACTTGCTCCTTAAGGAAGAAGTTAATACTAACTGCTTGTGGCTTAGATTAAGGGATGTCTAAAGATAATTTTGTAATTGTTTGATGAAGATAACTATTTAATATAGTATGTATATCTAAAATGCCTATAATATTTTTTCTTGATATATGCATACATCTTAGCTTTGTATCAGAAAATCATCACAAAAAAGTAAGAAAAAATAAATGCTCCAAATGATCGTTTAAGCCTTCATCCATTCAATTATATTTCATATTAATTGTCCGCATTAAATACTAAATTCATTTAACAATTGAATGTTACTTTTTAATTGCTCAATCTTCCTATAATTTATTGCTATATTTATTATGACGATATACATATTAAAACTATAAAAAATGCTGTTTGTTTGACAAGATTATTTATGAAGCAAACACAAAATTATTCAGCAATCATACGTTGAAGACTCCATTATCCTGTCTTTTCACAAAAAGTAACTACCAATCATATTTGAAAAGGTATATTTTTTTAAGAACAAAAACAAAATGTTTTTTTTTACTTTACAAAAAAAAAAATTCTCTTTCATAATGGAAAAATATAATTTAAACTATATCAACATCACGTAAAAAAGAAGAGAAAAAATACCATTTAATTCAAATATTGTGTACTGTTTTTGTACATATTGCTGCAAACTTTCCTCAAGCTTAAAATAAGCTGAGTCACTCTCAGTTTTGTGTTTGTCAGTTCCTTAATTACATCTAACGACTGAGGGAGCTGCTTGAAATAGGCAATAATTGAGGTTCAAAGAGTAATATAATTACTATTTTTTTTGCAAGAAAATAACCTCACACTCAAACCTCAAACCAAGGCTATGTTTGCTTATAATTGGTATGATGACTCCTGTTAGATATTTATTTTTTTAGCATTTGTTTGCAAACAACAAGTCATGATGGCCCGTGAATCGAATCAATTAGACTCCCAAGAGTTACAAAGGAGTTTTGTGAGTGCTTAGAAAATTAGTTTGTGATGAGTACGGAGTTATTTTTGTATTCTAAGACAAGTATTACATCTCAAGTATGATATTTTATATGATAAAATTATTTTTTCCGGGTTCGTCAGAAAACTAAGTCCAGATATAAATTTACATATATACTAGGAGAGTTTTCTTTTTCACGTTATTTTCATATTCATATTTTTGTTATGTAAGGGATATTTCATTTTTATGGAATCTTTAGATAATATGCGGACTGATTCATGCAGATATATATTTTTTTTAGTTTTACATATCGACAGAAAAGTTATACATATAAAATATATTTTTATGCTTTTTGTCTAATAAATTTTGATCCACATTTTGCTACATATCGATTGCTTAAATGTCATAGATTATAATGACGATTTCGTTTTGTAATTCATAAAGCATATTATAATATTTTTTCTTGATTCTTGACAGAAAATATGACTACTCTTTTTTGTAAATGCAATACATCTATAGTACAGTAGCATCTTAGATTATATTTGAAGTAGCCAAGTGATTCACTCAATATTCTTTAATTGGTAACTCAAGGTTGTTAAAGTTGTTAGAGTATTTTAGGTTGATATGTATTTATGTTCTCTCAATAACTAAACTTTGCTATATTGACCAAACTCAAAAAGTTCTCTAAAATATTGCTTTTAATATAAGAAAAAAACATTCTTATGAAAAAACGTCAAAATTGTCCTAGGAAAAATCACGAATAAATGTCAAAGTACGACATAGATAGGCAAATATGTTAAGTGAAATTTTTATAAAAACATATTATTCATGTTTTCTGCTATTTAATCATATTTGCTGAAACGTTTAATTGAGCTCAAATAGTTTTATTCCCATATATTTTTATCGATTTTTCGTATACAATTATTTTATTTTACCAAATTTGTTTTGCTAGAAATTTTCTTCCGGACACAATTGTTTTTCTTATCCCTATCCTTAATATATCTCTCTAGCTCTTCTGTGTGTGTGTGTGTGTGTGACAGCTTCATTCAAAAACAGTACAATAACACGTGTTCCCTATAATCCAAAAGTGTAATTTGAATAACGCAGCACCACCTGAGTTCTTCATTTTTTTTTATTAAGAGCCGAAAGAAAGTACATTTGTCAGTGTATTCTTAAATTGAGCCACTCTCTTTGTCAGTGGTCTTACTCGTTGTATCTACATAATATAATAATAATAAATATTTTTTAGAGTCTTCCTTAGCGTTTGAGGATTTCTTTTCCTTCCTTCCTTTCTTGAATGAACCCTATAATCCTATGGAAGAAGGAGAAAACGAAAAGGGGGTGAGGAAAGGAAACCTTTTTTTATTGTTATTTATCTTGAATAAGAGGAAAAATAAATAAAAAATGAAATTTGTTGGGATTATGTGGATTATCATAATTAGCTCCAATTTGTTAGGTGAAAAAAAAACCCTGTACATTTCACATACGTAGGTAGGGGTTAATACCCTCTAGACATACATTGTTCATTTCAACAACCTATATGATTAAATTATTTATTTCATGCATTATTATGGAAGATTCTACATCGAAGCATTAATATAGCCACCTTTCTGTGAGGTAATCAGCGAACCAGAGTCCATTGACAAATTGGTTGCGATTATTTTTTTGCCTATATGGTTCGATAGAATTGCATCCGACAGGATATTAATAAGCATTATAGCATTAAAATTAGTCTATCGAACCTAGGATCGATTATTGTTCGTACAAAGTTTTAAACGCATTGCAATTTTAGGAGTACGTTTCAGAGTGAAGAATGTTTATTTGAAAGTTTTTCTTTTCGATAAGAAGTTAAAAAAACTTTAGTCATGGTATCCTTCTCTTAGGGTTCAATTCCAATCCCAGAAGTTCATCAAAAGCGCATGCTATGGAAATTTCACTTTTGAGCTGTAGGAGCTGTATCGCACATAGATTTTGAACACATATAATACCCATTCTATGTTATTAATCCAAACACATATTTTATCATTACAAGTGGTTTTTTATGGATTGAAAAGTAAAAAAAAACATATATTTAAATATATTAGTTTAAGTTTTTTCCTACTTGGTTCGATAGAATTGCATCCTTGGGGATATAAATATGCATTATATCATTAAAATGAGTCTATCCAACCTAGGATCTTATTAATGAGGTTGACCAAAACTGGTCTTCACCTCTCGAGAATCGAAAATTTAATAATTTAAAACTAAAATGCTTGGTTATGTTCTGTTTTTTAACACAATTTTCCTATTTTATATAATTTTTTAGTATACATTCAAACTAAATAAAGACATTACCGAAGAGAAAAAACTAAAAAAATGTATTTGTTTAATTGCAACTGATACGTTCCTTATAATTTGGAATTTACTCTGAAAGTTGACAGAAATAAGCAACGTAAAGTAATAATTTTAACTTAACTAAAGTCATGAATTTTTTATATATGGAATCAAACATTTCGAATGAAATATGTTTTACCATACTTCCAATAGCTTTAGTTTTTAGAAACTATAATTTATGTATATATATATATGTATATGAATATATATACAAAAAAGCATTTAAGCTTAATATTAAAATTTAAAGTTTAACTAACAAACATCTCCTATGAACTTTTTTTTAACAAAAAGAGTCCATTCTTTATAGGTTTGTTTTAGGGGCTATAGCCTATGTACAACTATATCTATGGGAATTTTTTTTAGCAGAAAATTAAACATAAAATCCAATTAAAAAATTGTTTATCTTAGTTAATTAAGTGATTCAAAACTAATTTATCATTGGTGCACATATTAAAAATTACAGCGTACTATGTATAAATACTATATAAATCTTGAAAAAGTAGTACAAATTTTATGTAACATTTTGTCATACCTTTTTGGCTAATCATTTTCTAGCAAATTTTTGTATGGTTTGTAAAGCCAGTTATATACTAGATTTGATATTTTAAATGATTAAACCATTTTAGTGTGATATTTCAGATAGACTGAATGTCTACGGTAATATTTTTAATATATTTTTATTCTTAGCTTTTTGATTTTTAATCATTGTTTTATTCTTTATTTTTTATTCCACTTTTTCTCTACAAATATACAAGACATTTTGTAAATAGTAATCGGTTCGATCAACTGGAATTGTACAAACTTAAGTTGTTGTTGTGTCTCTTTAGAGGAGTTTGGCATGTTTTAGGTCCAAAATTACCGCATTTATCCAAGTAACTGAGAATACTTAATCATTTTATTCAACCATAAATATTATAAATACACATTACCGAAGTCCTTTATATTTTAAATAAATGCAAACGTCAGCAATAAGTACTCACATCAATGACTCTTATGCCTGTAACACTTTCACAATTTTCCCTTTCAAATGCAGAAACGTACTTTTACCATCATCTATACATAAAACCATCATCCAAAGCCACAATGTCAAGAAGGAGACACATTTAATGTCTCCTCATTTATAAGTTTATAAATAAATGTCAAAAAACTTCTAACAAAGATGATAATTAATGGCAATTATTAATCATTACTTCTCTTCGAAAAGAAACTTTTCTCCTTGCAAATTCTAAAGAAAATATGAAATATCAATCTAATCAATTTTGGTGTACAAAAAGTTGTACTCAAATATTGAAAGCATTTGTACAACTCGAAAATTAACTAATACTTATGGCTTATAACTTAATATTTATAAATGAAGAATAGTTTAAAAATCTATGAATATTAAGTTTTAAAGTACGCTTAGGTTTCTTTTTTATATTTTTAATACATTTATATAATAGGTGTAATAAAAGAAATCCATTATTTTTGCATTAAATTGAAGGCTTCATTTTGCATATTTAGAATGATCCGATTTAGGTCAAATATGCACCGTTTGTTGCGTTTGAAGGTAATTTTATAATGCATTTCTCATAGAAACACTCGTCCCTATTGGCAAAAAAGTGGGACAGTCGATTTTCACAGGCTTTCCTTGAGGCGCTTTTTTCACCAGCAAATCATTCACCATAGACAGGAACAGGTAGTAATCACTTGGTGCCAGGTCCAGACTATAAGGTGAATGCATAAGAACCTCCCAACCAAGCTCCCGGAGCTTGTGGCGAGTCACTAACGATGTGTGTGGCCTGGCGTTGTCCTGATGGAACACAATTCCTCTCCTATTGACCTAAACTGGTCGCTTCTGGGCGATTGCTTCCTTCAGACGGTCCAATTGTTGACAGTATAGCTCCGAATTAAGAGTTTGGCCATAGGGGAACAGCTCACCGGGATTCGACCACGACCGTTTTCGCTTGACTTTGTCGTTACTGATCACCAGTAACCATCCACTTCAGAAATGAATCGATTTTGTTGCGATTCAGCAGTGATTCGCAGATAGAAATTCGGTCTATGAGTTTTTTTGTGTTAACTCGTGTGGCACCCATACATCGAGCTTCTTTTTATTCACAGATGGAAATTTCGGTCAATGAGATTTTTTTGTGTTATCTCGTGTGGCACCCATACATCGAGCTTCTTTTTGTATCCAGCCTTATTTAGGGGGTTCCAAACGGGGTTTTTGTGCAGTGTTTAGCTCCTAGGCAATTGAAACAGTGCTGAAATGACGGTCGGACACGACGATTTCCTTTATTTTATCTATATTTTCGACAATTTTCGATGCGTAGTGCATCTTTGACATCAAAATTACCGGAACGGAATCGACGAAACCAAAACTGTGCGTGATTGGTTGATACAGTATCAGGACATAATACTATTCACATTTTCAGCCGCCTGGCTTGCGTTTTCGCCTTTATCGAAGAAAAACTGTAAAATTTGGCGTAATTTCTCTTTGCTGATATCCATCTTTGATGCGTTCTCAAAAAATACGGAATCAGGCAATCATAAAGCTGGCTAAACAGTTTTTTTAGTAAGAAATCTTATCTTTCCAACCCCGATAGTGTAATCCGATCGCACTTATACAACGCGAGATACAGATTACTAAAGCCATCTATTAGAAAAATAATAGATTTCTTTTTACTTCACCTTATCTATATATGGTTAAATATCATATGAATAGATTGTAATTCTACTACAATGTTTATTTATACATTATATTTTGTGTAATAAACTAAGTTATAAAAAAATCAAAAAAAAATAGCTTATTAGAACAAAGCAAATAAAATAAATTGGGAATTGAATGAAATATCAAACTCACAATATTAGAACTCTTCAAAAATTCTTTAATCGAGAAAATATTAATTAAACTTAAATCATTTGATCCATAACGAAATACTGGTTTCTGTGATATAATTATTTTTGTATAAAATATTTGAAAGAATATAAAAATAATGTTAAAAAATACTTAATCATTTTTGTTACCATAAAAAATGTGAAAGCGATTCAAAGCTCTTGCCAGTACACTGAATTTGAAAGGATCTTTATTGTTAATAATTTTAACGGATAGCCGTAGTGGCCTTGAGCCTTGTCCCGTACGGTTTTACAGACCGTCCGTCTCACTTCCTCCCTTGATAATAAAAATAACCAAACATGGATAATGAATAAAAATTAAAGTTTGTAATCTCGATACATTTTCTAAGTAATAATACATTTAATAATTATAACCATTCAACTAAAAATCCATGCTCATATTTTTTTAAATCTATCATATCATTTCTTGACGCTTAAAAGCCATCCAAAGAAAACTCTCAAGTTAATTTGAATATTAACTGTTTGACAAACAGTTACATCTTGAGGTGTGTTTTTTACATCATTGTGAGTAACACCTGTCCTTTGAAACATATACGTATTCTTAATATAACGTAGTTCGATTGAAGCGTACGGTTTTCATTTATATAATATCATCAATGAATATGTTCTTCTTTGTAATACTAAAAAGACGACATAATTTGTTAAATGAGGTAATTATATGCCGTTTAAATTAGTTTGTTAATCTTTTTAAAATACTTCTCTTATTTAAGGCTTTTGTTTATGACATCACTCACAATTGTATTTAATTTTAACTTTATTATGAGTTAACGAATTGAGTGTAATTTGTAATTAATTGTACAATAATTATATATATATATATATGTATACAGATATATTATTAATTATTCATTGGAAAAATCGACTTAACTGCATTCTGATTTATATCATTTTTTACGTTGCATTTTAAGACTTTTAATTATTTATATATTCATAAAAAACTATGTAAATTGAAATTTAAAGTTTTTAATTTAAAAATAAATAATATTTAGAACACTAAAAATTAAAAAAGACAAATTGTATTGTACATCAACAAATATATATATATATATATATATATATAATTTGTTGATATACATTACAATTCGTCTTTTTTAATTTTTAGTGTTCTATATTTTATTTATTTAAATTAAAACATTTAACTGATAATTATCGTAGCTCTTTTTATGAATATATATTTTTACAATATTTTTTTTGAATGCAGAGCAAAAAATTGATACAAATCTGAATGCAATGAAGTCGATTTTTCAATTGAATAATAAATAATATATCTGTTGTTTTTATCTTTTAAACAAATAAATTATCATGTCAATACACGGTTTTCTTATTGTATTTGTCCTCCTACTGACTTGACATCAATGATTGACGTTAAGAGTACGTATTTTTTGTTTATTGTGCACACTCCTTAAATATGTGCATATAGCCTTCAATACCCTTTGTTTGTTCAAGAGATAAAGACCATGCTACTACCATCCACAATTGCTGCATAGACCTTTATGTTTAAGAGGAAGTAAGAGTTTAGCATGAAATATATGGTAAACATATGCTTATGAAAGAAGTATATAATAATTTAGACTATATACATTTTAATTTCGAATGAATGCGCTAGGGCATCTTGGTCGTGTCATTGTATATCTTTTAATAATTGTCATAATACAGCATATTTTTAAAACTATACAACTTTCTTATCATCTTTATTCTTGTATCTTATGAACAATAATGTTTTATATCAATCTGAAAGAAAAAACACGTTTCTGTACAGAGAACAGATATCACTACGCAGGTGAATGGATCAGGTACGTCCCATCTATATCCCTTACTTTGCAACGGCACTCAATTATCTTCTGCGTCAATATAAGATGTAAAAAGAAACCATTATAGATATTTCTAAGTTATAAAATAAGTATCCATTTTATTGTATTCAAGAATTATATATTTTTAAAGATCTTTATGCTATATGCTATGACATTCTTTATTTCAAGACTGTTTAATATTTTGCATATATTTTATGATTATTTTTTTCCACTGAAATGATTATTGGTGTTATATAAACATAATTATCCTTTTCATGATTGATTAACATATTTATTTATGTACCTACATTAAAGGATGTTTTATTTTTAAAGTTAACAAAAAACACAGTCTTAATAGTTTAGTGTAACTTCACAAAATGGGCTCCAAGTTTAATTTTTCATTATTTCTAAGTTTTTTGTCCTGAAAGAAACGAAACTAAATGAAGTTTATGGTGTGTTTAACATAAAATAAAAAATCTAGGATCATAAGTTTTTGGTTCCACATCAGGTGTTTTAATGTGTGTTATTTGGTTCCGTGCATTTCATAGGATGCAGTAAAAGTTGTCCATGACATTCTTCCATGCGAGGTCAGTAGTCCTACTCTGGTATATCTCATACAAGATACTCGTAGTACATGAAGCGCTATTAGGACCTTAACATCATCAATCCTTCGAATGCGAATGGTACAAATAATGTTTTGATGCCTACTTGGATTTTGATCAACAAACATACTTTATATAAGGATATCCAACACATCTCTGTTTGAATCAATACTCCTACTGGAAAGTTAGTCAAATATATTTTTTTACCATTAAAATATCATAAACTTATTTCTCAAGAAGCGATTTTTTAAATATTTAAACATACACTAATGAAAATACAACATTATGAAAGGGACTATTAGTTTGTTTTTGATTTCTGCATTATATTTAACAACTTTTATCCATTTTTTAGTGTTTTGTAAATGTCATTTCATGGTTCTAAATTGGTCTTTAAAAAAGTTTTTTTTTGTACGTGCATAATTTATTTCAACGTATATAACGCACCCATTAAAATGACAAATCTTTTATATAATATAAAAAGGTACACTTCCAAAAATGTTAATGAAAGTTTTTGTAAAATCATGTGGATATATTTGATCTAAATTTATAAATGTAAATGGTGATATCAAAATTATTACTTTTTGTAATAGAAAGATAAAATAATATATATATTTTTAAATATTCTATAATTCATTAAAATGCAAAAACATTCTTTTTCAAATGAAAAATATTGATACATCAAATTAAACAATAAAACAGTAATCAAATCTCTAGTATTAATTTGATGTGATAGCTCAAAACTTTTTTTCTTTGCAACAATCATTCGTTTTTATTAATACAAATAAACGATGATCATTCGTTTCAATTAATAAAACCCCTTGAATACATATTATAATGAATGTGTGTTTAATTGAAGCCTCATTTAGTCACACAATGTATTTATGAATGCAATACTTTTATCCACTTATTCAATTGACTCCAAGTTTCACAAATCTCTTTCCCCTTCAAAGAGAGTTTTCTTTACTACAATGGAGAGCTATGCATGGATAAGTGTACAAATTGAGTAAATGCAAAATGTATCTTCTTATATATAGGAAAAACGATCAAATTTCACTTAGCAAATGGGTCGTTCTAATCAGACACATATTGATCCACCCATAAATATTATTCTCATCCTATGCACGCTTATAAACAGAGCATTATTTTTTTCCAGGTCTATAGTCTTTTTAATATTTATGTATCTGTCTAAATGTAGACGCCGGGATCTGTTTTATTTATTTTTCTTCTTGCATACTGCGCTGCAAAGTTCCTTATATATACTTTATGTGTTAGAATCATGGAGATATAAAGACATAGAGGATTCTTCAGAGGAATACGTTTTTGTGCCCAATATAAACAAATCCTTCTATCTCTATGATCAGCTTACAATGACGTAGTACAAATTACTTTGTTTATATGGGACAATGGCGACAGCTGAATGATGTTCTCTGCTATTGAAGGGAATAAGCTCTCTATATCTTATATCTCTATGATCTATTGATCATATAAAAGGGATGTAAGCTTTCTCATAATCTTTGCATGTAATATCTTCTTGTGGTTAATATGTATCTACTTTGTTGTTAACATAATATTTTTCTACCAGTAATCTAGTAAGTAAGGACAAGCCTCTCTCTCTCTTTGCAATCATCTTTTAGTAATGAAGCCTTTGAAGCCTTTATAACTATACTTATTTTTAAGGATCTTTTATTAGATTCAATTCTTTTTTAAGGAACATGCTTTCAAATTGCAGACACTTCTACCTCGATAACTTTTGCTGTTAATAAGGATATAAGAGACTGTTTGCCTTTGATCACTTCTTTAGAAGTCATCAATCTTTATTGATGAAGCATTGATAATCGTATTTTATTTTGTAGGAACTTTTAATGATATGATTCATGTTTAAAAAATCGAATTTGGAATTGAAGATATTTTTTTTGTTAATATTGTTGTTTCTGTTAATCATAATATAAGAAACTTTTAAAATATCTTTGATCGCTTCTTTACAATCATTAATCTTTTATTGGTAAAGCGTTGAATTATTTTATATTGTTGGATCCTTCAATAGTTATATTCGTATTTTAAAGAACCAACTTTCAAGTTAAAGAAACTTATTTAATAACTTTTGCTGTTAATCAGAATATTCCTTTGATCGCTTCTTTTCTGTCATCAACCTATTATTGATAAATCATAACTATATATACATTATTTTGTGGGTTCTTTTAATTGTTCAATTCTTATTGTAAAGTACAATTTTACAAATTGTTGTAAAAAGGAAACTGTTTTTTTTGTTTAAGTAGAATGTTAACAACAAGCGAAAAAATTCAACAATTCTCCTTTTTTATATCTTATTATTAATTAAATGTGCAAAAAAATATTTTTTAAATACGTTTAGCCATGTTACATTTTTAACGTTTACCTCAGTTTTAGTGCATATTTTTTATTTGTATGTATTTTAAAACTCTGGACTAATAATAATATTTTAAAAAAAAACAAGCGAAAAAATTATTGTTCCCATTTCCCGTTTCTAGCTTTGCAACATATTTTCAAATGTCGATTCTGTTTAAGGATATCAAATGTTTTTTGGTTGATGGGTATACCATTTATGTCTTCATGTACATATTTTTAAAATTTATTTAATTTACGTAGATCAATTTAAAGAGTTATATCCTCGGATCATTTAAAAATATATATCCAAAATTCCTACTTCTTCAAATAAAATCTGTACAATGGAATATTTTCTTTTTAAAGCAATAATTATAAACGAATAAACTTGGATCTGTACATACTTTAGTTAGTTAGTTAGAAATTTATTGCCGATTACAATAGTACATACAAACAATAGACACTAGGGTAATAACACAACCACACCATGGGTATCTGTGTTACAACAGCAAAATGAATTCCTTCTTAAATACTGATATTATTTATAATAATATTTTTCATTTTTTTACATTTAAAATTTTTAGAATTTGGATGTCCGCGTCTTCTTCTTGAGACACTTCATGCCTTTCGAGGGGCAGAGCAGGGCATCTGTTAATCAGATGGTCTGCGGTCTGTGGCTCTTCCTATCTGTACATACTTTAGTTTGTACAAAAAAATTATTTTAGAAATGTTCCACAAAAGATATAATTCCAATTCGTTAGTCTCTATCATTTAGTTCAAAGTTTTTTATTTATTATCCCACTAAATTTAATTATTGAAGCGAAAAAATTGGATAGTGACCATAAACTATGATGTTAAATAACAAACATTCAAATCCATATTTTGTAATATTTGGTTATATACTCTTTTATAATTAAAAAATATGTCTTTTATACTTTCTAGGAGTAATATACTTTTCAAATGTATATTAGATAATTGTGGCTTTTATGGATTCTTAATATTAAAACTAATAGTAATATACAAATGAATAATAATAAAAAGTGTCTTTTACATTTTCTAGTATAATTTTTTTAAATTGTATTTGATAATTGTGGCCTATCTGGATCCTTGGATTTTTTAATTTTAGCATAAGAACTATATTGAAATATACTTACACCTACGATGTCCAGGATGAAACCAATATATATATATATAGAATGAAATATATGTTTATATCCCGTTTTCATAAATAGTGAGACGTCAGTCATCATATTATTGTTTTCCACGTCATCAAAAATATATTACAACAATAGATCTTTGATGCATGAGGAAAAAAATAACAATACGAACATTTTTCTTCCCGCTTGCACGTGTGACGTCATTAAAACCAACCAGGAAGCGAAAAGTCAACTATTTTTTGGCAATATGGACTTTAATTTCAGTATACCTTTGGCAAAACCATTCAACTTTGTAAATCTTTTATTTATATAATATATATTGATATATATATATATTTATATATATATAAATCCTCTATTCCTCAAACTCTCATTTATAAAGATCCCATCTTTGACACACTTAGTGAAGCCTGGATAACACCGTACATCTATGAAACTCCTACATATGGATAAAAGAAAATATAGAAATATACTTTGACTACGCCCCCTTTCGAAATCAACAGGGTATCCTTTTATTATTATTATTATTATTTACATATATTAATACGAAGCGATGAAGATATGAAGGTAGAGATTATCCGTTGATCTGATTTTCTTATCATAATGTATAAATATAAAATGAACTGAAAAATTCTTATATGCTTTTCTCTTAATCATAAAAGAAAATCGTGAATACTCATTAAAGCATGATAGCAATATGAATATATGTATTATATGTATTTACATACGGCTATATCTTGTTGATGTTCTCCCTTCCCTTTTCTATTCATATGATTAAACAATGCGAAGAAGAGTTGGAGGGCTGACTTGATTGCTATCCCAGGAACAATCAACGTATTTATTTTTTAACAACTAATGACGCTTCGTATATTCTTGGCCGTAAGGCTATTTTGATTGGAATCAATACTTCTACGAATCATAATAATAATAGTAATAATACAAAATAGACAGTTCAAACATAATACTCCTTAGAAAATCATTTTTCCATCTCCCCCCAGCCACTGAATAAAGGCAATTAGGATCGTCTTCTTTAGTTTTTTGAAATATGCCTATCATTGTGTCACTTTCTATCTCTTTCTCTCCTTCAAATCCTTCATTCATTATCTCCCATTTCCTTTTATTTATCTATCACACCTGCCTATATATTACCTTAATATGATCTGATAGAGGCAAGGTGTTAGGGAAGACACTCCTAAGCTCATTAGATACACACTTATATTTGTCATAATTGTAAACAATATATTTGATGAGAAAGAAATATAAGAACATATATAAATGATATACAAATTATTTGTTTATCAAGATCTACACCACCAACCCGTAACTCAATCGGTAGATGCCGATATCATATAAATAGGTCCATACTATTTTGTAAAATTATTTTATCGATTTTAATTGTTGGATCCATGATATATATATATATATATATATAGAGCTTTGAAGTAAAGATGTGACTTATGTCAATTTAATTTCTTTCGTAGAGAGGATTGCTCTAACACAGTTAATGACAGGTGAATACAGGATGAAGTTACGGTTGTTGGGCTTGATTCCCCGACCAAACGAATAGCTGGATGTACAATAAACTGAATTAAAAATGAGAAGATCAAGATCTGAGTCAGATACATATGAAATAAAGAAGAAATAGAAAGAAATATTATTATCCCTGGAGAAGTCAAAGACTACAACATACCAATTCTTATAAAGTAAATAAAGAAGAAATGACGAAAGGTATAATGCACAGCGACGTCGTTTTAAGAGATTAACTTTTGAAATTAGTATGACATCCTGACATTTATTGATGGATTTCCTTTTATTTAATTCCCTAGATAACTAAATTGTTTCACATAGTTGTGCAATCATCTGATAAGTTTTTGACGAGCTCCTTAAGTGCACTGAATTGTTCTTCTCTGTTGAGTATCCAGTTCTTAGTTAGATCGATGGGTTCAACTACGAACTTAATCTACACCTTTTGGAAATTAATCTATTATCAGCCGGTAGAAGTACAACATTTAAAAAAAATATTCAATATAGTTAAATAAAGTAAATTTGCAGAATTAAAATTCACCAATTTGTGGCGTTGTGACAATCATTTCATTAAAATGATAGAAAAATAGCAATAAAATAATATTACAAGGTAATAAATACATGAAATACTTTACTACAGAAAATTGTTGAACCAAAGCATATTTTAGTATATGGTTATGTAGAATTTCATCCCACTGAATATAAATAAGAATTATAGCTTTACGACTTGTTCAACTCCTAATGTATGGAGTTTAGGTTCAATCTCGGAAAAGGTAATTTTGGTCAACCTCATAGATATAATTTTAGGTTTGATAGACTAATGTAATGCAATGAGGCTTATTTATATCCAATCAAATGCAATTCTAAATAACCATAGAGACAAAAAAGTCATTTTTAAGAAATGAAATTTGTACCATTCCAAACAAACTTAATTAAGTCAATTTATAAATTAATTAATCGAATATAATTAAAGTTTATTGTTCTAAACATTATATTGGTACTTTGAGGAATTGCCCTTAGACAATGCTTTATTTTAAAATTCTTGATAGCTTAAAAGTTAGGACGATATAAATAAATAATCAACATATTCACATAAGATATTTTCTCTAAATAAAACATTATATATATATAATATAGCTATATGTAATTATATATATATATATAAATACATACATATCACAGCTTCTATTGATGTTATTTCTTGCCATTTTTCCTGCACCATTTCTTCCGGACAACCTATAAAATATATATGATGTAATGTTATTTGTAAATATAAGCTCTTTGCCCTTTCAACCTCTTGATGCAGATTAAATTTCTTTAACGGCTGGGTAATAATAATAATAACAATAATAAATTTCCATGTTTTAGAATCATGATATGTGACTACTATGAAACTCCTCGTAAGTATGACCCTGTCACAAAGAGGGCTCTTCCTTGCCTCTAACAATGAAAAAGGATATCTTGTTTCAAAGAAAAGAGGCAAAATATATGGGAGCGTATTTCCAGGAGTGAAAGGAACTTTCACCGGATAATAATAATCAGATTAGACATCAACTAATTTCTATCCCCCCCTCTTTACGCCTATTCGTTGATTACCTGTCTCCTAAGCAAAAGAAAAAATATATATACCTTAGGCTCAAAACGGGTTGAAATGCTTCAAAGATCATTTTTGGTTTAAAAAAATTCTTACCTTTAGAGTTTTTTTTGTTGCATTTTTTATAAATACCTATTGGATGTATAATACAAATACCCTTTTAAAATATTTTTATATTATTAGAGTTTGATTAAAAATCCATTAAAAGTTAATTAGTTAGAATAGTGTTATCTTTTTATATAAAGGAAAAAATTAATTTGGGCTCATATCTCAAAATATAATAGGTTTATCTTGCTGATATCCTGTTTTTCGATCAAAAGTCAAATCTTGTATCACAAAAAGCTAAATGAAAAATCGTTTAAATACTTTATTAGATATTAAGGGAGTTCAAATATAATAGATAAGAGTCGGAAGGGATATTCTGCACTGTTTCGCTTAGTTTTTAACTTATAAAGTTTTAAAATATATATATTCCTTATAAATTTAGGTTTATTTAATTAGCAAAATCCGCAATTTAAAAAATACCACATAAAAAAATAATTATTTATATATATATATATATATATATATATATATATATATATATTTAGATATATAAATAGGTGTTGTAAAAAGAAATCCATTATTTTTTGCATTAAATTGAAAGTTTTATATAACATAGCTAGAATCCGATTTAAGTCAAATATGCATCGTTTTGTTCGATAACTTTTTGCCATTTTGAAATTAACTTCATAATGCATCTCTCATAGAAGCCCTCGTCCCTATTGGCAAAAAAGTGGGACAGTCGATTTTCAAAAACTTCTCTGGAGGCAAATTTTTCACTAGCAAAATCATTCGCCTTAGACAAAAAAACAGGTAGTAATCACTTGGTGTCAGGTCAGGACTATAAGGTTGATGTATAAGAACCTCCCAACCAAGTTCCCGGAGCTTGTGGCGAGTCACTAACGATGTGTGTGGCCTGGCGTTGTCCTGATGGAACACAATTCCTCTCCTATTGACCAAAACTGGTCGCTTCTGGGCGATTGCTTCCTTCAGACGGTCTAATTGTTGACACTACAGGTCCAAATTGATATCTTGGCCATAGGGGAGCAGCTCATAGTAGATGGTTCCCTACCAATCCTACCAAACACATATCAAAACCTTCCTGACTGTCAATCCTGGTTTGACCACCGTTTGCGCCGGCTCATTGGGTTTCGACCTCGACCGTTTTCGCTTGACGTTGTCGTAAGTGACCCATTTTTCATCACTAGTAACCAACTGCTTCAAAAATAGATCGATTTTGTTGCGATTCAGTTGATCGCACTTATACAACGCGAGATACAGATTACTAAAGCCATTTATTGGAAAAATAATGGATTTCTTTTTACTACACCTATTATATTAATATATAAAATTATATATTTATATGTATCTTTATATATATATATATATTATATATGAGATTAATATAAAATATATGAATACTTTTACGCGAATATTTTATTTGGACATATAAAAGTTATAGGTCGTTAAATATTTATATAAGAAGTCAGCCTTTATATTTTTATATCCTAAACACATGATACACTTAACTATCCCTTGAGTGAATGATAACATCTGAGAAGGGAGTTAATGAAAATGAGAGAATGAGATCATCTTCTGCGCCATGATCATTGATAGAAGTCAATTTAGAAATATTATACACTCATGCAAGAGTAGATGTTATCTTTTTTAATGAATCTGCCTCCTCTAACAAGCTCTACCTCCCCTACATGTTAGGGATGGAGTGGGTAGAGAATGGTTAAAAAAATATATGTATCATGTAAAAGGTAAACGGAATATTGGCCAAAGAAAAAATTGTCTGACGAAAAATTAAATACATAAAATCCGTCAAAGTTGATGGTGCCTCATAATAACATTCTGCTCCTCACATGGCTAAGGATGATTGCCATCGTTTCTGAATGCATCATGAGGAGTTTCCTACAATGTATATGTCAAGAGGCTTCGAGTTCCTCTTCATAAAAGTAAAGCGTTAAAGAAAAGTAGCGTATGCATAACATAAAATTCTTCCTTTTTTCCCAAAAGGAATTGGCCAAATTTTAGTTCTTCTTTAGTCCGTAAGGGGCGCTTTGACGCTAGAGCTCTTTGAAAATAATAACAAAGTCCTTTTATTATTTATATTGGAGACGTTTCTTATCTCAAAAAGTGTTTTTGAGTGTCTTAATCCCCTTAAACCGGTTTTAAATAGGATTGTGACGTAATTTCATGAACTAGCGACATCTAACGTTAAAGAAAATAACCAAAATTTTGGACTTTTTTTTTGTTTACTTTTTCCTTGCATGTGCTACTTTACTTAACGCTATACATAAAAGTAGCATTCCTTTTCCGCGTCACTCCCTAAAGGGGTTCCCAAATTGGAGAGAGTTTCTTCTGAGGACCTCTTACTTGAACCATTTTTACTTATTCATATCCTTAAATACATAACAAAAAATATCATGATTGTTTCATATGAAGCTTCTCTTATGCTTTACTTATTGTATGCCTGTTCAAAAGAATAACTATCAAAAGAATGAAGAGCACAGGGAAAGAGAGGCAATTATCTATCTGGTTTGACAGAAGTTAATTTTTTGTATGATGGTATATAATTAAGGTAGTAATGGTTGTTTCTGAGTTGAAAAAGAAATAAAATCCTTTTTCTCTTATTGTGTGTGTGTTCAAAGGATTCAATTGTAACTTCTTCCATCTGCTACTATTTACATTTAAGTAGTTGAAGCAAAGGTCATACAGAGGTCTTTTAACTGACTTGAGTTTAAAAAAATAATGAATATATTTGAAAAAAGTGCGTTCCAAAAGTGGTGACTTAATTTATTTTAATCTTATTTTAAAGCGCTTAGAAAAACATTTTATGATGAATGCTTTGAAAGACAATAAAAGCTTCATTTGGGATATAATAATAAATAAATACGTTTTTAGAGTAGTAAAAATTATACCATGGAGCTATGAAGATATTTGAATATAAAATGATAGGAAAGGATGTTTTTCAAAATTATATTATATATTGTTTGCAAATAAGGCGAAACTATGAACAATGACGAAAAGGTAGCATTGTGTGATGTGAAGGTCATGGCTGATGAATATGATTTACAAAATTAGATCTGTTTCTACTATAAAATTGACCCTAAATAGAATCAGAAAATTATTCTAAATCGTTGTGTTAGCCAAAGTAGTGTCTTAAAATAAATTATCAGAAGGCTCTAAACGATGTAACTATATATATAGATATATTCTAAAACTAACTAAAGTATAATAGAAAAACATATGTGTTCAACGAAAACATTATTATATATATTATATATATATATATATATATAATACCGTTGAATAACATATGTTTTTCTATTATACTTTAGTTACTTTTAGTTTTAATGTAAATCGGTAAATATTTTATAGGAGAAACAGAGTTGTAAGCCTGGAATTATATATTTTTTTAATTATAATTTAATATAAAAATCAAAAATAATTTTTTGATATTTCCATTATATTCAATTTTCATAAGTTCAGCATTAAAGACTATGAATAGTTTTGTCTTCATGGAGGCATGCCAATGAAGAAAGAAGTGTATTTCTTCAATTGTACTTACAATGTTGAAGGCCGAATACATAAAACAATTTAGATTCCTCCATGATGATTGTTGTTGCGTGACCCCCTTGAATGGTGGTGGTGATTGACAGTGAGGGCTCTTTTTCAATACTCTGAAGTGGGTAAACAATCATTAGTGTTGTGCTCAAGCAGACGAGTAGGCAATGAAAAGGATTATTTGATTGATGGTTGGGGGGTTAGATATATTCTAAATTACCTTGTGAACAGAGACGTACATATTATATATATATATATATATATATATATATATATATATATATATATATATATATATATATATATATATATATATATATATATATATATGGGCTTGACTCACGGAAACTCAATGTCGAAGACAGGAATCAAACAGTCCTTTATAATATTTTGTACTATATCTTCAGACTTGAATCGATTTTCTGCCAGGGTTGTATGTTTGGTTATTTTTTTGATTTTCTGCCCAAATAATTATTTTTGTGTCAGTGCATTATTTTTTGGTTACAAAAATGATAAAACATTAACGAACATTCAGATTTTTAAACCCAAACATTCTATTTTTCTGACATTCTTTTACAATAAAAGTTGTTGTTAAATATAATGTTCATCCAATTAACAAACTTCACAAATACTTTCCTACATAACGTCCTCGAAGCTAAAATAAGAGTTCTAAAACATTTTCCACAATTGTAGACACGGATAAGAGTTACCATAAAAGTCCATAAAACTGAAGGATCTCAAAAGACTCATTGTAGAAAATTTTCGTTATGGTGCGCAATAAAAATATATATTTATAGTGAAAAAAATGTTTGGATCCGATTAACTAACGTATAAATTCCTTATTTTTCATGTTATGCCTTCTTTGTGCTAAAATAACAGTTCTACTTCTGTCTTATAAATATTTTCTCTAATGGTAAACTCAAATAAGAGATATATGAGTCCATATATGCCGAGAAAAACTTCTAAGTCTTGAAGTAGAACGTTTCGTGAAACAACCAAAATATTACAAATTAACTGGATGTAATTCTGTAGGTTGGTGTATTTAGATTAAATTGTGCCATCAACATTTCATCTAATAACACATATAAGCAACATCCACCAAAAATTGATTAAAAAGTTAAAATAGCATTCTATACAATGCATTGATATTATAATATTGAATACAGCTCTGCTTGTCGACTTTGAAGGAGTGGCGGGCTGCATGGCGCTCAATAAGTACATGCCGCCAGTCTAAATTATTAAAACTCTGGATTCTTATTTCAAAAGTCAGATTTTGAAGAACTAGTAAGCCCCAACCTCCGTCATCATTGGAAACGTCAGTTTTCAAGTTGTTTCCCAAATCTACTTTGAAATTTATATGGTGATATAAAAGTATATATAATAAAATAAGCATCATAGTTTAAAATATAATATATAAATAAAAGTTTGATCTCAAACAGCATATCTATACAATGTGAAATACCATAAGTCCAATCTACCTCCTCGTCGAGGAGGAATATGAAACTTAGTACCATCTCATTTTTGATTATGGCCCTCGCAAGAAACATTGGGGAGATACATTTATTATCTATAATTATATCCTCAAACTAAATGAATGTTTAAGCAAATACAAACAACTTTGGGTAATTACGATAGCTCCTAAATAGTTTCCGGCTAATACCGAATTAAGTTCCGTTTGAATGGGTCACATGCAATCCTTTTCACGTCACGTTACTCGCCATTTCCCTAAGGCCGGTGTCACAAGTTATAACTTTCATATTTATGTTTTGTTTTAAACAATTTAAAGTAGCCATCAAATGGTTTTTACTTGCTTGGGGGGGAAACTATGCAAAGCAATCAGATTTCTCAATCTTCTTCTTTCTTTCTTCTCTGCCCATGAATCGTGAATCTTACTTTCTCCATTTATTGTACCCATAACTAAAGCTTCAAGCATTGTTTTCCTTTAATTCAAGGGGCCATGACTATTAAAAAATCTATAATAAACCCGTGCTTATGTATGTAGAAACATATCTATATATATATATATATATATACATGCACTCATGACTTGAGATACTCGTAATTAAAATTTAAATTAACTCTAGAGTTAATTAAGCAAAAAGTACATGCATGAAGGCAATGACAACTACTACTACTGTATAATGTAAATATGAAAAAGTATACATAGGAATATTTTGCAAGTGCTGTAAAAAGATGTCTGCAAATTGTTTCACTCTCCCTACTTCATAATTACTTGACGTTGTAATAGCTTTCTTCGCTGGGTTCTCGCTGGGTGATAAACATATATGTACAGAGAAGTCTGACAGTTGCTTAAATAGTCATTAATTGTATATGTTCTCTTATAAGTATATTTAGCTCTGGGTGACTTTGGTGGACTTTAAAGTAGGCATGTCACTTTATTATTTCTCCAACTGTTACTACTTTTTTATTTCGTAAATATGTTTTGCAGATTTGCTTTTTTGTTTAATCATACAAATACATTTAAAGGGTCCAGATGTTGGTAAGAGAACTGGGAATGTTTGCATGTGTGCTAGCATAGTTAATGTTTTTGTTAATTTAGCGCTTTTAAGCTTTGGAGATAATTATTAAAAAAACAAAGATTGCATTTTTTCGATCTCGATAGAAGTTTTCATTTAGATTTTTATACATTTACGAGATGAAATATAAGTGATATCAATTTATAGGAATAAACCTCTAGCAGTTTGGACTGTGAACAAAAAAATGAAGTTATTTTATTACTGGATCATAGTAATAACCAATAATGTATTTTATATCTTTAAATGTGCAAGTGCAATAAACATTTATTCCGTTATTAACATGAACATTATTAGGAAGAAACTGTTTGTTAATGTTATTGTGATTAAAATAATATTTGTTATGTAGGCCTTTTACCATGAAATAAAGTTGTTTGTACTGTGTGTACAAAAAAACAATATTCCGTTATCGTAAAATCAACAAAGTGTAAAAATATAATTCCCTAAAAATGTAGATCGAATTATACAATATGCGCTTATTTTCATAATGATTTATTTTCACACAAAATAACACAAAAGGATATTTCTATATAAAGATAGACATATTTAAATAAAATAATCGTTCAATGTCAAGCTCAGAATAAATATGGCTGGATATGTCTTTAGGGTTTCAGATTATGTATATTCATTCAATGAATGACTGAGTAGGAATAAAATAGCCAAATTAATAAATCATTCATTCAATATAATTGCAATCTATATAGGTCCTTCATTGTCTAAAATACCACTCATAAAATGGTATTGAAGTTTGGGGAAATATTGTCATAAATATTACCATGACTTACATTTTTCTAAAATTAATAAAAGAAGCTGTCTCCAAAAATACATTTATCTCTCCATATTTTATTTTTTTATCATATGATGTAAGTAAATTCATATCCATAATAAAAAAATAATATTATGGGTGACTTAAATCCTTGGTAGGAATAACATCATTCTAAACTACTATATTAAATAAATTAACGATGGTGAGTTAGACATATTTAATTTTTTAAATATATTTTTATTTTTTATAAACAAGTTTCATGATTGAAAAATATTTTAAATATTTGAAATTAATTTTTCTAAACTGTGACTACAAAAATAAGCACAAAAGTATATTGGTATAGCAAAACTTATCACTATTATTAAGTCAAATGCTTTTTTTAATCAATAAGATATATATATATATAAATTATCTCTATTATATATATATGTACATATATATATATATATATATATATGTGTGTGTGTGTGTATGTGTGAGCCTATGATTCAGGGCCTCATTAACCTATCACGGAAGACATTTTGTAGGAACAACATCCACTTAAGCATTTAACGATCTTTATGCTTGCTTTAGTGGGGATAAAGGAGTCTATTATTCATTTATATTATTTTACAATAAGGTAACTTATGTAGTTAACTACATACCTAAGAGTTTATATTAACAGCATAATATGAGTCAAATAAATATAATTTTTGTAAGTACTGCCTAGTAGTTAATATTATGGAGAACAACACATTTTAAGCAAATAATGATGATCATGATGACGAAAAAGGTTTTTAAAACTCAAAGTAAGAGTTTTAAAGAACGTAAGGTATTTGTATAAAATCACTTATATATTTCAATATTAAGAACCCTTATTTTCCACAACTAAAACCCGATTCGAACAACTCTTAAGATTGGTTAATTGTTTACCCTTCAATATGTATTTAGAAAGAGTAATCAACATGGGCCATGTGGTTGTTGGTCATAGGTTAAGGATAAAGATAATAAATTCGGTTCCTCCTGGGATTAAAGACTCGGTCTGAATTCATACTCTGTAAATCTACCTCAAACAGACAAAGCAAGGATTCAACGGGCATATATTGCAATATCGAAAGGTCTATACAAAAATATATACATCTTTTAAGAAATATCAAATAAATCATCGTATCTAAAAATAGGAATTTTTAAAAGCTTGCTTAGCTTTCAATGTTGAGGGCTCAGGTTTGATCCCTAATAATTAACCCGAATGGAAAGAATGTCGTAAATACGATGGCTTAAAATAAACGTTTATTTGCATTAACATATATGTATTCCATTGCAACGAGCCAAATAGGCTCAAGACATCTTCCTCTAAAAATTTACAAGATATTATAAATAATGTAAAAAATTATAGTTATACGTATTAAGGACTTAATAAGTATTTAATTACATGTACAATATGTTCGTGATTGCAGATATACCAAGTAAGTCGGCATCGAGAGTGATTTACATTTAGTATAGATATATACTTTGGTTATAGCATAATTACATTTAGTATTTGGAGAAAACGAGAGAAAGCAATCGACAATTATATTGGTGTCCTACCTATATTTTAGTATTCCTTGCAATGTTTATCAATTGTATGCTGGCAAGAACAAGAAGTACCGTATTTTTTATGCAGCTTCCACCAAGAAACATACTGAACCATAAATGAATATTTTAATGTTAATGTTGGTTTCTTACTTTGCTATACATCGACGAAAAACTCCTATGATCTCACGTCTTCTGAAGTAACTTTTCTAAGGGAATAATTTTTAGTAAGAATAAAATGGACAATATAGAAATTATTATATAACACCTAAATTAAGATATGAACTAAATCCAAATGGTTAATTATTATACTATCATTATTATTATTAAAAAAGTATACACCTTCGTCAAACCCCTCGTGCAGAAAAAAAACTTACTTTATATAGTTTTTTTCAGAAATAATCATGGAAAGCATAAAAATAAGGTTCGAACAAACTTCATGAGTAATTTATATTATTAACTAACGGTTAAAATGATGTTCCGTGTGGAATAATACACTGGTTGGTTTTAATATATGCAGTAGTTGTAATTATTCTTTGGCTTAAGGATATAAGAATGTCTTAAGATTCTAAAAACCTTTTGCAATGCATTATTATTCGTATAATTACAAAATGAATACTAAAGGACTTTTGCATCGATCAGTAGACGTTTTACTTCTACATGACTCGATTGATTATTGCACTGTTCATAAATGTAAAGGAAAAATAATCTAGAATAATTACAAACAATAATTCCACATATAACCCTCCCGTACTTTTTAAATATAATAATTTGATAATTTGCAAGCAAAATACGAACCATGGTTCATATTTATAAATATATGTGCTCTCTTCTGAACAAAGATTCTTTTCCAGACAAAGGCCTGGTTATTTACGATGTACATCATAAAATAATTACGGAGACATTATTTTAGGGGGGGGGGGGGTAAATGGCTTTGAATTGATGGAATCTGAGTCAGTAAAACATTAATTATTATAGGAGCACGATCATAGTTCAAGTTCCTCTTGCTTTAGATTTAGGACTCGAATATCTATGATTACCTCCGCCGAAGGAGGTATTGTTTTCACTGGCGTTTGTTGGTTTGTTAGTTTGGTGGTTTGTCAGCAGAATAACTCAAAAGTACTGATCAGATTTGGATGAAATTTTGTGGAGTGGTTGGAAATGCCAAAAGCCAGAAGTGATAATTTTGGTATCTCTGAGTGCAGAATAAGGCGCCAAATGAGCTAAATACTACTAAATTTTTCAAGTTAGCCTACTCTGCAAATAGATGTCGCTGTGATGTGAAATTGGGTGCCGGGAGCGTCTTCCTCTCGGAATTTCCGTCTAGGGAACCCTCCCCCGTCCCTCTACGCCTCCCCAGTCGTGAAAAATCCGCCTCGGAAGGCTCATAAGGACCCCGTGACGGCGGAGGTTTGCACTCTCTGAGTGTATATATGCCTCTAGTTTGAATTATTTCCAAATAGTTTCTATGATGTGTTTGATATATATATATATATATATATATATATATACACAGAGAGGGAGAGAGATATGAATTGATCAATAGCACTACAAATATACTAGTTTCTTATGCAGAGAAACAAGAGAAGTATGAAATATCTTCTTAATTCATCATCGAGAAATGGTATGAACATCGGGATTTTTTTAAATATTTTAGGAGAGTACAATTAAAAACTACAATTCAGTGATTTTTTCTTATCAATATTGGCCACATTTAGAGTAAGTTCATTTAAAAATACCAGAGTTACAATGATTTATGTCCAACTTCCGATTTACTAAGGTCGAATGGAATCCATTGGATTCATATTTGTCCTACGCCATTTCTTCTAGACAGAAACAAAAATTGAATTTCATATAATATTGAAAATAATAATAGAACACGGCTAGTATATATTCTCCATCAGAACAAAAAGACCAAACCCTTTTTATTACCTCCGCCGAAGGAGGTACTGTTTTCACTGGCGTTGGTTTTTTGGTTGGTTGGTTTGTCAGCAGGATAACTCAAAAAGTACTGAACGGATTCAAATGAAACTTTGTGGAGTTGTTGGAAATGCTAAAAGGATCAAGCGATAAAATTTTGGCATCTCTGAGCGCTTTTTTAAGATGCAAAACGAGCTAAATACTAAAATATTTTCAAGTTAGCCTACTCTGCCAATAGATGTCGCTGTGCTGTGAAATCGGGTGCCGGGAGCGTCTTCCTCTCGGAATTCCGTCGAGGGGAACCCTCCTTCGTCTCTCTTCGCCGCCCCAGTCATGAAAAATCCGCCTCGGAAGGCTCATAAGGACCCCGTGACGGCGGAGGTTTGCACTCTCTGAGTGTATATATGCCTCTAGTTGTGAATAAACCTAAAGGCCTGAATGTTACTAGACTTTGGTAGTTCAGAGATTAAAACAAGCCTACAAGATGTTACAGAGCAAGCTTTCAATAAAAGACCCAAGAGTCTCTTTATATCAATTTTATCATACATTTTTTGTGTGTTGAAACTACGACGTTGTAGTCACACATTTATGTAAATTAAGAATGTGCTTTTTTCATGCCATTGTAAATAGTATGCATACATATAAAGTTAAATAAGTATCTCCAAAGGGAACATTTGACCCACATCTAAAAGTGGAAAAAAGAAGTTGCGCTTTGGCGTATTAATAATCAAATTATCTTAGCATGAAAAAAGTAGGCTACATCCCAGCATGGAAATATATAAGCACAACACTTAATTCTCAACTCATTCTTCCCTCTTTGCGGTCTGTCTCTCTCTCTCTCTTTTCTTCAAATAAAGTAATTATAGCTTAAAATCATGATTTTTTGCTTTTTTGCAAATAATAATAATAATAATTGTGAAATACGTTTATGAATTAAGTTAAATAAAAAAAATCCTCTCATGCCTAGTTTGTTGAACCTTCTAACCGCGCACTCATGTTGGCTTATGGCCCTTTGAACACGATAAGCCTTAATATTTAGGCACAAATGGTTCTATGTTCTATGGTTTATGAATAAGAATGTATAGCCCGTTGGAAACTATATTTAAATTCGTTAATTTTTGAAGTAGGTTTATTAGTTTCCTTACTTTATTGAATAATAGTCTAAATTTTGGATGTTATAATATATGCAAAAAAAATAGATAAAAGAAACGATAAGATAATTTTTGCCCTCAAATATGGCTGCCATTAGACCCCGTATATACAAATTTGTCCATAATTTAAAAAAATACATTTATTTGAGAGATATTACGTGCATCGCTCTTCGGGCTCTAAATGAATATAAGTTTTCACAACTCTTCGGTACCTCGACATAAGCCTCATGAAGAAGAGATGCATTGTTACATATACTGCAAATACATATTATTCATTTTAAAAACAACCACAGCTTTGCATGTATAATTATTTTATGGATTTTTTATTTGTAAATAAGTTGAGATATATCAAACCCTGTTTTCATTTATCAGATTTACATCTCATTACAACGTAGACGGTATACGTCATTTTTTTTGCTCTTTAAATCCATAATCTTTTTTCTGATTTTATCAACTGGTTGTGTGTACACTTGTCGATGTTTTTAATTAGTGTAGCTGAACATTTTAAAAGTTTCCGATCGATGAATGGCGTTCAGTTTTACTCTTATTAGGTTAAAGTTAGGAACCGATTTTATATATGATAAGCTAGAAAATGTGTCCCCTTTTTTAGCATCTATACAACGATCAATTTTCGAAGGGTAAACCTCTTTTAAAAATTAACAGAACTTAATAAACAGTGCAAAAACTTATAAAAATATAATTATAATTTACTAGCTCCACTACAAAAGCGATTTATTGTGGGGATTTCAAAAGGTTTTGTACATTATTTATTAAATATTTTTTGTTAATCCTGTTTGTATTGAACTGATTTTTTTTAAATAGTTATAGATTATATTTCATCATACAACATTTTTGTAAATAGAAAAGTGGTAGGGGACAAATGGTCAATATAAAAAGTTTAAAACACGAAAAATGCTTTTAAAAAAATAAAACTTGGATTCAATTTTTTCACAAAATATATAAATGTTTATTAATAATTGATTCGGTCTAGGAGGGAGATGTATCTTTCCACCAACTTGTCCAGTCCTATAGAGAAGAGGGTTCCCTTGACCCGCGAGGCGTACAGAATCCTTGAACCTTGGAAATTATGGACTCTATTTGAGAAGCGTTCTCATAATTGGGGGACGTTGATATTGAACTGATTTTTTAAGAATAATTTTTATAGTTATAGTTATTTTCTTCAATGTGGTTTTTCTTCTAAATATTGATGAATAACTTTTATGTATAGGGAAATAGTTTTAAACTACAATGTTCATTTAGACATTATATTATGTGTAATTTATTTGAATAAATAAAGTAAGAAAAAATGATGTTTATAAACAAACATCGACATTTTTGTTTCAATTACACAGCATTTCATTCTTATATTCTTATAAATATTCATATGTCTCATAAAATATGCCGTATGAAAAAGCAATGAGAAGAAATGCATTGTTACATACACTGCAAATACATATTTATTCATTTCAAAAACAACCACAGCTCTACATGTATAATGAAAAATAAATATATTTTTCGATTATGTATGAGGATAAGAGTTAAATAATTATCATTCCTCACAGATAAGACATTATTTTTTTTTGCTATATCCTTATTTTCGATTAAAAACCCTATTATCAATCAAGTTGCATGTCTTAACTGAAGAATTACGTTATCCCTATTCTCCTAGGATTATTTATTACTATAAGAGTAAATTCGGAGTGAAGTGCAAAATGATTTAGTAACTTAAAGAATTTTGGTGGTTTATATTTAGACATTATAGTAATCATGTTGATTTTACTTTTGTAAATGAATACAAGAAAAATGATTGAGATCGAGCTAGAATCATTCTTTTTGTTTTTTGGATAGAAGAATATGATTTATCTATATGAGTATATATGTATATAGATCAAAGAGACCTTGGTTTCAATTTTGGTGAGTAATCATGAAGATTGTTTTTTAAGTATATTAAACACACACATTGCTCATGATTCGATGTGCTTCATTTTTTATAAAGGGATAATATACAGGGTGATTCACTTAAATTGAGACTCACATTATACAAAAACAATCTTTATATTAAATTTTACACAAATAATTTTTAAACAAAAATGATAGCACATATGTTATTTACAAAATGTATTTCATTAAATTTTCACATATCCTTCTTGGCCTTCACTACAGCTTTGAACCTCCTCACGGTGGAGGCAACACAGGCAGGAATCTCTTCCTCAGACAAAGAGGCCCAGGCCTGGATCAGTTTCTTCTTTAGAATCTCCACCGATGGCCAGGACTTGCTACACACCCTTGTCTCCAGAATGGACTATATTCCAAAGTCCATTGGGTTCAGATCTGGGGAGGAGGGAGGCCACAAGTCTTTGGACCAAAAGTCTGCGATCATATCAGTGCAGAAGCTTTGAACCAATTTGCTGGTATGGGATGGAGCTTCATCTTGTTGGAACAGGAAAAGAGCCGTAGGATACTCTCTTTGTACCCATGGGACGACCTCCTCTGAAAGAAATGCAGGTATACTGCCTGGTCGATCTTCACGCCCTCCTCGACAAAGATAATTGGGGCCTTCTTCCCGTCCGACGTCACTTCCGCCCAGACCATGACTGAGGGTGGCTTTTGCCTTCTGAAGAGAGTCCTCAGCTGCACGGGGATGTCTTCCTTTTTCTAGATAAAACCCGGTCATTCTGACTGTTGTGGGTGGACTGGACCGTGAAAATCTTTGTCTGAGGAAGAGATTCCTGCCTGTGTTGCCTCCACCGTGAGGAGGTTCAAAGCTGTAGTGAAGTCCAAAGGAGAAACTATGTTGAAATTTAATGAAATACATTTTGTAAATTACACATGGTGCTATCATTTTTTTTTAAAAATTTGTGTAAAATTTATATACAAAGATGTCTCTTGTAATAGTGAGTCTCAATTTAAGTGATCACCCTGTATATATATGTGTGTTATTATATCTATAATATATATATATATCTATATATAGATATAATATATATAATATATTATATATATATATATATATATATATCTATAATATATTGTATAATATATATATATATATATATTATATATATATCTATATATAGACAATATATATATATATATATACTAGCTCTTTGAAGATGGTTAAAGCTTATAGGGATATTTTTTATCCCTTAAGCAGTAGTCTGCACTCAGTAGGAAGTGGAATATGAGACCTTAACAAGTCACCCATACTCATTCTATTGTAAGATACACATTATTGTTCAAGCATAAATACATTGCAGAGTTGTCTTGCGCCTTTGAATGGAAAGTGCTTGCTGACTTTGAAAATTTATATTTGAAATAAGTGCATACCTTTTCAAGGGCAAGGGCAAGTCCACGGCTGACCCTGCATCCTACAGGCCAACTGCATCCTCCTGGTTCTCTCCAAGGTCCTGGAGAGCATTGTAAAATCCGACCTCGAGGACCACTTGGCCAGACGGAGGCTCTTCCAAACACCCAGTTTGGATTCAAGAAAGGCCGCTCAACCACGGCCGCGCTGGCCACCGCACATACAAAGTGGCTGGAGGCCGAGCAGAGGGGAAAGGTTGTCGGGGGTCCTCGGATTTGACCTTTCTGCTGCCTTTGACACCGTCAACCAGCTGCAGCTTTTACCAATGCTGGGGAAGCTTGGGATTGCTGGCACACAGTTTAAGTGGTTCCATTCATACCTCACTGGCGGGTACCAGCGTGTGGTGTGGAACGGCACCAAATCTGAATTCTTATTAGTCGAGTACGGAGTGAGACAAGGCTCCATTCTCGGACCAATTATCTACCTTGTCCTGGTCGTGGGGACGGCACCTCCTGCGTTGGGATCGGCAACAAAGAAAATAGTGGGTATGCAGACGACTTCTTCCTCTTGGCCGTTGGTGAGGGAGTCGGGTCCCTTTTGGAGTCAAGGTCAGACGCCTTCTCCATATTCGTGGGGGAACGGCCTCGTCCTTAACGCCGCCAAGACCCAGCTCATGATCGGGGCAACGCCAAGAAAAAAGGATGTTGCCGTCTTCACCATCAACGTCGGGGGTGTCGAGGTGCATCCGACGAAATAGAGTTTCTTGGAGTCAAAATTGATAGTGGATTCACAACAGTACCTCACAACATCAACGTCGCTTAGGCAGCAGCAAAGCGGGCTGCACTCATTTTAGGCTTGCCGTGCACTTTTCAAGAAGAAAATACCTACGGCAGCTGGCCAAGGGATTGATAATTGGCAAAATTCTTACGCTGCCACGGCTGTGACCATTCCTAGACTCGATAATGAATGCAAGGGGCCAAATGCCGCGTACAGAGCGATACAAGTCGCCATAAATGACGCCACCAGGAGCATCGTTGATATAAAAGACTTCCTTGAGAGAGCAGGCCTTCCCTACCTCAACAAGGTGGCCGCCATGGCAGCGGCTCTGGAAACCTGGAAATGCTTTGACTCCAACGACGGTGGCGGTGGTGCCAGGAACCCGGTTGGTGACTTCGTCTTCCCCATCCCGAGGAGGCCATGAGGTCCACCACTCCAGTAGCGTATCCACTCGGAAGAGAGACGGCTACCTTTGCATGCCACGCAATATCGGTGTGGAACATGTATAAGGCTTTGAGGTCAGCCACGACCCTTCACGCTGCAAGGACCGCAGCTAGGGCCATTGGACGCAGCGTACCCACATAATCCATGCCATATTTTATTTGTTCATAGTTTTTCTTTTAAACATATTTTTTCCTGTTTTATTTATTTATTTTACACTAGTTACACAAATGTAACTAATATGCCCAATGGCAAATATACTCGATTACACACACACACCTAAAAGACCCTGAGTCTACACTATAAGACACATTATAAATAATGGGATTACTTTACTTGATGTGATTTTGCTGTCATTACGTTGTGAAGGAAAAAAGGCTACGTTTCCGTGAGAAACTATGGATTATAGTGTCATAGTAATAAAATTACAATCATGTAATTTGTTCTTGCAAGATTGAAAATATATACTTAGAAAATAATATATATTTAAGCTCTTTGTCACAATGTTCTTTGCACGGATAAGTCAGTAGATCACTTATTTACAAAGTAAGATTTAAGAAATATTCTTCTTTAGAGACATAGTAAGTTTTTCTTTCCTTTCATATATTGAAAAGAGGAAATAAGAAAATAGTAGCCAATCAGTTTGAAGTGTATTTATATATAGAGAGATAGATAGATAGAGAGAGAGAGAGAGGGGGGATCTGCTCAGTATAATTTTTACTTCCAGAAACTTCAAAAAAATATCAAGACCCTCATTGATGTTTTCTTTCTCCCTTCAAAAACATTTCAATATTTTTTTTTGTTGGAGTTTTTTTTAGGCCTTAAGCACAATTGTTCTGTAATTGAAAAAAACACTCATACATAGAAAACTAACGCATAAAATTGGGTCCATAAATAATATCTACTAAATGCACTTTTTATCAAACCATCTATTTTTGATTTATGATAAGGTTACATTAAATTATGGTTGATTTATTGTGTGTTATGGAGTCTCCTATTCACGGAAGTGGAGTAATAATCAATGTATTATGACTAGACACAAAAGCTTAACATTGAGTTTAACATGCATTGGCGTTATGAACATGCAAATCATCTTAACATTATTTAAATTGCAAAACAGGGACTATATTCACATTTGCCGGGGTTATTCAAGTATTAAGTTCGAGGGTTTCAACTTTTTTAATGACTATTACAGCTATTTAAAGTATGCTTGAATTGTATATAAATGGTCTATCTGGTCTTAAGACAAGTTATGATTGTTTAAGTTTTAAGCGTTATTGACTTTGAGGCAAGTTCAAAAGCGGCGCATGATTTTAGGTGATGTTTGCATAAACTTAGAAATATCGTAATAAGAAATAACTCTGCAATTCTTCATTATTTAAATAAAAGGTTCATTCAATTTATAAGATTTAAACCGTACAGATGTGTAATAATCAAGAATACACATATAAACTAGGGCTACACACTCCGTTTAAAAAATATTTTTTTAATAATAAAAAGCGTTTTTCTCTTCCAAGTTCACAAATTATATATTTAAAAAACCATCATAATGAACTTTAAACAATTTGAATCCTTCTAAAAGTTAGTCGTGACATGGTATCTCAGAGCTGAATAGGAATATAATACACAATTTATGAGTGTCAAGATACTTAAGAAAAGCTATTCAAATGATTTAGTGTGTGTATTATATTGAAGACAGTTACGTTGTGCTCTATATATTATATAATAAATTGAATGTTTTTTATGAAATAAAAAAAATGTATGTGAGGTGCTAAATAAAAACAATAAAATACCTAACAAAAAGAAACGACAATGAGAAACAAATTATATTTATAGTAGCCCTGAGTATAAATAGTTTTTTCTTTAAAATATCGATTTGAGCCTTATATGTGAAGTAATCAAGTGTTTTATAACCTCAATTGTATTCTGGTTCATTTTTTTCAGATTACTTTCATCTACAAATATACTACAAATATCAATGAAGTTGGTTAGTATTATATCATATAACCCAATTATATAAGAAGGGAAGAAAATGTGGCTTGCTTAAGGCAAAACATTGTTGACTTAGAATTATTTTTGTCTCCATGAGGGAAACGCTAATCATAAATAAAATAATAGTATTAGAAATCTGTGTCATATATGCTTTAAAAAAAAGTAATGACGTTTAAATTCTAAAATAATTAACCTTTTTTCACAAAATATTAGGTTTGGATTTTTGGGTTGGGTTCGTATTTTGGGTACCGTAAGTGTATATACAAATTATATTTACATATCTAGAAATTAGAAACACTGCCAATGAATAAGAAAGGGATAGCGTTGGTGATTAGAGTTAAAAAGGCCTCTCTTTGTCAGAAGGGGAACCTAGAAATATTTCATGTCATCAGACAATATCCCTCTCTTATATTTCTATTTATAATATATAATGAAGTCTTCTGAGCGCAAACCTTAGGTTCCTTTATTATTTTATCGTTTTGTGTTAATAAATATAACAATATTATTCTATCAAATCCTTTCATTTATATGTGGCGTCCTTTTTGTCTCAAAAATTATAAGATCACATAATCTTTACAACAGCATGGCGAAAAGATAACCAATAAATCTTCGCATTTGTATGCTTTTGATCGGAGATATTATAATAGTTATTAGAATTCAAGAGATTGATTTATCTTTAAGCAATGTCATGTCGTTTCCTGATTCCATGAATAAGAAAAACATTATAGATATCAATTTAAATTCTTAGTTGTCTTTTATAAATACAAAAAGTATTTTTTCTGAGGATGGTGAAATAAAATTGAACCCATTGACAAAAAACTGATGTCATATTTGGATTAATTAAGTCCTGTTTCAAAAGAATTTGTATGATTTGGATCAATATTTTGAACCGGTGTTATACAGGAAGGATTTGAGTGTTTGTTTGTTTGTTAAGTTTTCTAGATACATATATGTATTTATCTAAATAAGGATAAACTTAAGAGCTACTTTAAAAGGTCATTGAAATATATATTCTCTTCATTCATTAATTACACGGAGTGATGAGGGATACCTTGAGAGCAAATACGATGGAGTGCTTATTAGCTAATATGTCCAGATGAGGTCAACAATGGTCACGCTTCAGAGTCTCAATGTATACACAAAAAATAACTTAGACGCCTTGTTTTCATAAAAAAGTTTGGATAAACATATTATTGTGTATACACAGTTTTAACGAAAGTATAAAAGAGAAAGGAATTTATATACAGACAGAAAGACATTTACTACTTTGTGTGACAATGCTGTTCATTATTATCTTTTTAACATAACTTTGCTCACTGCAAATGCAATATTACATTATTTTGATTTTGACTTCAAATTTCTGGAGTCTCAAATATTTTCGTTTGTCTTTTGTATTGACCTTCATATATAATTATATATATATTTAACATATATTTGCATATATATATGCGTATATATATATTATATCTATATATATATATATATATATATGATATATATAATTATATATATACATATATATATTTTATATGTGTGTGTATGTACACACACATATATTTATATATATATATATATTTTGTCCATATACACATATATATGATTTTTCGATAAATTATTTTTTCCTATGTAACTTGCTTGCCTTAGAGATTATTAATGACATTTTTTTATTTTTCAAAAACTAAAATATGTTGATTTTTAAGGCACAAGCGTGCTATAATAATAACCCTAACCAAATACCATAAACCAAAAATTTGTCGGCTTAGGCTCATAACATTAATGTCCCAATATGACATTCTTGAATGTCATAACATAAACAAACTTTCAAATGTTATATTTTTACCACCAGATACAATTTGAAACTAAAGTATGTATTTATACGCGATTGAAGAAAACTGCTGTGGTTTTATATAATTTTATACACTTACAAAAGGAATGGAGGAAACCAACTATTTTGGTACATATTAGGATAAGAACTACAAACCAATGCCTTTTAAATCTAATATTAATATATGAATATGAAACCATTATAATGGTTTGGATAATAAGATACCCCATTAGTCAGTTTTGGTTCCTTAAAGAAGAAAATATTTTTTCCTCCTACCAAAGGACCACTAAGGTAATACAGATTATATTGTTATGACTCTAAGTAACCTGAATAATGTGCAACACTCATTTATTTTTAAGGATGGGTAGCCTGAGTTTGAGGAAGTCCTCGCACCAAACACACCAAGGGGTACGACACAAACCTACCTCAAATGTGGTTGATGCCGCATGGTTTTTTATCTACAGGGATGAGAGGTCACGTGTATACCTTCTTCTTTTTCTATCCGTCTTACTTCCCAAGAACGAGGGGGAAAAGCGTACACATTATACGCAAGGGCGTCAGTAGAACCCATTGCAGAAGAGGGGTATTATTTTCTTGCATTGCTCTTTTTCATATGTCTTAAAAAAATTAAAGTGTTTCCTAGGGCATAGATAGTTAGTCCCTCCATAGGCACTGCCAACATGAACTAGTCATCTTTCCCATATTACAATATTATCCATTCAGTGACTAAACCAGGGCATTTCATCCCTCAGAAGAAATATAAAAACTACAACAGAAGGATCTTCATACCATTTATATATATATATTCACTTAAAACTAGATCGCCATAACTTCTTCTTCTTTGCTTGGGAACCCAACAATCAACATGGAATCATCTTTAAATATTCTAGTCCTGGTAAGGAATTATAATGTAATTTATTTAATTTTTGTGGATAAAAATATACATAGAAGAGAATCTTTATGCTAAGTAGAAAATTATGCTCATGAAATGTACGGTACTCGCTACTAAAGATCCTACCTTATCGCATGCTTGTCGTTGGTACCGTCCAATTAATATAGTTAAAATTGTTGTCATATTATGTTTATATGCGTTATAATGGAGGAAAGAATAATCAAAATATATTTCTTTTCTCATAATTGGAATTTTAACTTTTTTTATATAACTGTCCATTTTCGCTTTGAAATGCAAATCTTTTCATAGTACATGTCGATATTGCCAGCTCAATAAGATATTGAAAATGTTAAAATGTGACATTCATGCACTAAATTAGCAACGAGATTGCCTTTTGTAAAGTATAGTTGGCCGAAAGAGTCCATGAAAGGATTTGTTTTTGAAAAAGTATGTGTATATAATATATATATATATATATATATATATATATATAATATCTCTGTCCGTTCCCGTCCGTCGTATGTCTGCACGCTAGCTCCTCCCACATTTATGGCCAAATTTGAACTTTGAAGGTACCTATGGGATCCTTGGGTCAAGGCAACCTAATAAAACTATTTGCAAAGTGATGGGACCGGAAATGCACCAGAAAATCACCTTTCCTGATTTTTCTACCTACTTTTCAAGGTAAAAGAGGAAAAAAAAAAAATATCTCATGTGACTTAAAACATATTCTTTGTACAAAGTCAAACTTTTTATGAGGAATGTTTGTACAAACAGAAAATTATTGTAACTGATTTGACATTTAGAAAACCTATTTTATCTTCACAAAATCCATAATACAAATTTTAAGAAACTTATGCAATAGGCGCCCAAATATGCGAGTATTTATAATATATATGAAATTTATAATATGCGAGTAATATAATTTAAATAAATAAACTGATGGATGAAACATCTTTTGAATGGGTATTATCAATTTCTCTGGTATATAATTCTATAATAACACAAGGATAGTGGAAGTGGCTTTAATAGAATATCATACCTCTGAAACATTATAAATATGCATTTACACTATAATTTTTATAAATCATATGTTTTTAAAACTATATTAAAAACATTACATGGTTATTTTATATATGAATTTATTAATAAATGTATGTCTAATATATTGCAAGTCTATTCTGTCCATTTCCTTTTTTAACGTATAGCTGGCCGAAATAATGCATGAAAGGATGTTGTATATATGTGTATTATATATATATATATTTATATATTTAAATAAATAAACTGAATGGATGAAACATCTTTGAATGGGTATGATCACTTTCTCTGGTATATTAATTCGATAAAACACAATAATATTGCAAGTCTATTGTGTCCATGAGATCTCTGTGTTCACTACATTCAATATTGTTTTTACCTATCTATATGACTAGATACAGCAAAAAGTATAAACTTACCATTTAAAAGAACATAAATAACAGTTGTAATTATTCAATATTTATAGGATTTTGACAATTTTTATAATGATTAAAAAATAATTTATACTGCTTCATGTTACAGATGTAAGAATTTCAAAGTGCTAAAATTTATACAAAGTATTCTTTTTTGTCTTAACGACTTTCTAACTTAAATATAATTCCTGTGAAGGGATTTTGAAAGAAAAAATATCTTGCCTGCAATGATACTATACATATCGAAAAGGAATTGCATGAATATTTATATAATTATAGTCATGTACACAAGGATAATGTCATAAGAATACATGAGAATATAAGTAGATATATACTTTTAACGAGGAAAAACAATCCTCGATTGAATGGGTTAAGCAATATATATATGAAATGAATAAGTGGCCTTTAAAGAGGATTAGCTCTATTATACTCATGTTTGATTCTTTTTAATGTAGTCATTCTTGTTTTTGTTTTTTGTATGAACTCTTACTGTTCAAATATAGAAACAAATATTAATAAGTTGTAAAGTTTATATACAATTTATCATCTTGAATAATATAATAGTTTCAACTCATCACTATGGGGTTTATTATAAAAAAGAACATAAAAAATGTATTCATTTGAAACACATATTCTTTACCTCCATTTATTCAAAAGTCTTCCAGAGATTACAAATCTATATGTAAGATTCAAATAGTTCATTCTAGCCCATTACGATTATGGTATATACCAAATTGAATCAGCTGATCCAATCAAAATTTATTTTATTAGTTTAATGCCACCTTTTTATATAATCCTTTAAAGTGAGGAAAGACAAAGAAATATTTACTGCCATGAATCAAATTGATCATTCATATGATATGCTGTATATTTTGTGTTTCATATTTATTACTAATATGATTATTAAAACAACCAAATTTTAGTTGTTGTTTTTTTGCCTATATGATTCGATAGAATTGCATCCGACAGGATATAAATAAGCATTATAGCATTAAATTAGTCTATCGAACCTAAGATCTTATCAATGAAGTAGACCAAAAATGACTATCCCCTCTCGGATTCGAACCTGCGCCCCCACATAGAGAGCCTTAACATGCCGGCTATCGCACCCCTTTTATATAATTAATTTACCACTGATAATATATTGAATATTTTCATAAGTTATACTTATCCTTTAAAACATTAATAAATATTTGAAACGTAGCCTTATATACCTTATATTGCAAATAAACATTAATTATAATTACTACTTTTTTCGTCTTCGAAAGAAATTTCCATATAAAATAACATAAAATATTATTGTAAAGAAAATAAATTTACATTTATTAAAAATTATTTATTTTTTAAGACTTACAACTTCAATTATTTTCGTCTTTGAAATGTTAAAGAAAATATTTACTTATAAATAAACATAAAATATTAGTTTATAAGAAATATGAATAAATATTTTATTATAAAATAAAGTTCCTTTCTAGATCTACTGCTTTACAGTAACTGTATTCATTGTACAAAATTATCACTAAGATTAAAACAAATACAATTGATTTCGTTTGTATATAGTCACAATAGAAACTTTTTATTTGTGTACTTGATAATATATCTAGTTTTCTGGATATTATTGTAAATACTAATCAATGTTGATGGTGAAGTCTTCAATTTTTATATAATTTGAAGATTTTTGACGTAACCGACGAGAGGTGAGATTTTGGTTTTGAATTTAATTTATCATACAATAAGATAACTATATTTTTCGATATTAAATAAGCGATTGGTTGTTTCCTAAACTGTTTAAGGAAAGTGTTAGAGTATTATAAGTCATTTTAAAAGACTTTTTAAAATGTGTTGAACATACATATAAAATATTTAATAAAATGTATTTTTGTCCTCAAGTATAAAATGAATAATAACGTTCTGTATTGATTAACTGATACTTAAATCTTCATGCAAATATTTTCTACATTTATTACTTTTTAATTGATCCAAAAATGAAATGTTGATTTATTATTTATATTATAATGAGAAAAAGTTGGATGTTTTTAAGAAATTACATATTTTAAGAAATCAAATAATAAAAAGAAATATTATTTTGTCCCATGAAAAAATATGGTTAATTTTCATAAATAGTGAGGATATAGTTCAAAATAAGGCAAGAAGACACCTTTAAAAATAACTAACTTCTATTAAACCGAGGAGACATTAGTCAGTTTAGTTTGTCTGAATCCTCTGAACTACATATATATGCTGGTGCCAATCGATGAAATGCCACTTATTGTAAAAGTAAATTGCAACTAAATGTTCATTTATGTATCGTCGCAACTCTCCTGATTAGTTTTTACTCTGTTTTATGTAGAGAATTAAAGTGTATTTTAATTTAACACGGTATATAATTTTCCCTGAATATGGAATGAAATGATTTTAAACGAAAAAAAATCAACACCTAATTAAGAAACCAAAATTAATCAACTTAATATATATTATGTTCCTTGGGGAAAATTTATAGCATACAATCAATCAATTGTATATTAAGATAATATACATTCCTTCATTGTCTTTATTAAGATGATAAGTCAACTGTGTGATTTATCTATTTTGAAAAGGTATATATTCAGATTGAATTAAAGTATTGATGCCAAAAATGTTAAACAATGTGTCAAAAAACTATTTTTTTTTCGTTTCTATTTTGGTTCATAGAATACATCAGTATGCTTCGAATAAGCAATACAGTTTTTTATGACTCAATTTCCCTTCTTCCTCATCCGAAGCCCCTGCTATCATATCATTGAAAATCGGACATAATTCTCTGAGCTAACATTCTTTCCAATCTCATAGTCAGCTATATCAACAAATTATTCATTCTTAATTAATTGTATCACAGCAATAATATATAAATATGTCAAAACGTATTTTAATTAATTTAATATATCCATTATAAAGGTATTTAAGAGTAAAATACACTATTATTATTCCTTTTCATTCATAATGGGTTTAAAAAGGTGACTGAGAAGGGTCTTCCTTGTGTAGATAAATAGTATGGCATCATCCCTCTATGATGCTTTGATTACAAACAGAGGAATAAGGAGAAAATAAAGATAACAACTCCTTCATGGTGCGTCTACTTACAAATGATATGATGTTACATTCCTTTCGGCATTTCTATATTCATTATCAAAGTTCATCAATCAAGGATTTATTTAAAAGGGCACAGCATTATTATTATAGAAGTTAATTTAATCTGGGCTCATTATTATTATTATTTGTCTGCGTTTTCGTCTTCTTTAAAAAAATATAGAGAGATTTGTTCCTGCAATCATTCGTTTAGGAGGGATATGAATGCGTTACTTAGTTATTGATAGGAAAGGTTGCTGCTCCTTCGTGTCAAGGACAAGGTTCAAGTCAAGGAGGAAGTGAGCGTGGGCTCTGTGTTTTTTTTAATGTTCCTACACAAATTACGGGTATGTTTATGAATGATTACTACTGTCGATAAGAGGGTTGAAAGAGAACGAGAGAGAGAGAGAGAGGCTCAGTGCTTGAATGAAGAGGATATGAGAGAGAATCACAAATAAGAAAGTAATGGGACCTATAAATAAAGGTGCTCATAGTTAAAGCAGAGAAACATGAAAGGATTATTGATTTTCAACACGATCTTCATCTCTTTTATACAACAAGGAAGCGTTTTTTTAAGGCCAATATTTATTATTCTTTCTTTATATATTTATTAATATAACTTATGTACATCAAAACAGATAAGCTTACATAAATCATTAAATATGAGACGTTTCTTTAAAGAAACTACATAAATAAAGGATAATGTTTTAAACACATGCTCCGGGAAAGAGTTAGCTAAAAAATAATATTTATACTAAAACAAACAAGTCACAGTTTATAAAGGTATATTAGCGGATGAAGGAGGAACAACATGTAGGAGATATGTGGAGCCATAGAGATATAAAGATATAGAGAGCTTATTCCCTTCAATAGTAGGGAAACATCGTTGTTTCAGCTGTCGCCTGTGTCCAATATAAACAAAGTAATTTGACCTACGTCATCGTAAGCTGATCATAGAGATAGAAAGATTTGTTATTATTGGGCACAAAAACGTATTTCTCCTCTGAAGAATCCAATAAGCCCTCCATGTCTTTATATCTCAATGGTGGAAGCAGACGTGGATCAACTTATTGTCGTATACCCCTGTAGAATGTATTTTGCAGCGTATTAAAGGATAATAATAAATATTAAATAAAAAGTAATATTAAAGATAATGTAGCTCCTCGTTGAACGTATTGAAGTGGAAAAACAAGGTACTTTAGAATGGCGAGTTGATCCCCCAAAAATATATTTTGTATTATTAAATACTTTTTCTGATTTATAGATGTCGACGGAAGAAATGGAAGTAATTCTCAGAAGTGTCACTATGCCTTGCATTCGACCATAGGAACTTTAGCTAACCTATTTATCTAGATAATAGCTTTTAATACCTCTTCTTTTAATGGTTGGCATAGTGTTTGCTTTATAAATACATATCTTTTTCTTTTGAAAATACTTTGTTTTATACATTAATGTATGTATGTCATTATTTTTTTAAAGCATGAAATGTAACACCCTATTTAATTGCTGATGAGGAATTGGATATTAAATATATAATTGAGGGAGTTGGTTGGTTGAGTAAACTTGATTCTCATTGGTAAAGTTTCGATTCAACTCCCTACACAGAGAAAATATAAACCTTGAGGGCATCATAGATGATATCCTATGTTTGATGGTCTAATTTGAATACTATTGGATTATACATACTCATATATATATATATATATATATATATATGTAACCCAGGGGGGCAGAACTCATGATAACAAAGAGGGATATTTCCAATAATAAAAATCAAAAAAATGTGACGTCATCATTTAGACGATTTGCCTGTATATCTAATACCTACACCATCTAAATACATAACAATGATAAATAATAATATTAATATGGTGGACTAATATCGATAAAGCCACACAACCTCGTATATAATTTCATATAAAAAATAAGATTTTTATGACTCTGTGTAACTACATTCACTTGATTTTTAGGGGAGAAAATGAAATTGGTGTAATAATATGTTATTTGCATTAGATTTTCATTTTTCAGGCCGAAACTCAGCCAATTGATTAACATCTGAAAAGGTTTGATTGTTTATATATTTTTTTTATCAAACAGACAGAAAGATATTGAGAGAAAAGAAAGAGAATATATATATTTTTATGCCATAATTCATAACAGGTCGATAATGTGACGTCATGTGTGACGTTTCAGTTTTTCTTTTCTAATCAGAGGAATCTAAACATTGCGTTCTACGCATCTTGTATTATCTATTATCTTTGATTATAACCAAATAAACCCAAAAAATATATAGATATAAAAAAATTAACAAATAATATTTATGTATGGATATATAAAGGCAGAGAAAAATGGAAGAGTTTGAAGAAAAGCTTTAGATTATTATAGCCTTTAGTTTAATTCACTTGAAAGTCATTCAAATTAGGTGAAACGTGTACAATACAACATTTATTTTATTTTTCATAACAGTTTTATAAACAATTTATGCCATAATCATTTGTTCACGGATTCTGTTTTACGGATTTCATAAGCAGGTACTGATCTTCATGGAGCTGTGGTGTAAGTTTGGCCAACAAAAACAAACTATCTTACAGATTGTATTCGAACCATAATCATATTGTCATGAAATACTGTGGACATTTTATTTTATACTTCCAGCGTGGGCCAATTGTCATGTTGCCTATTTAAATCAATGGAATATGTTGATTTAAAAAACATTATAGCAGACTTGTTGACGTTCGCAAAAATTGTCGTTCGTCGTTAATTTTAAATTGAATCGTTCGTCGTTCATCGTTCGTTTGTCGTTCGCCACTCTGAAAAAATCGATCACGTTTTTTTAGAAATAAATTTCTGAAAAAAAGTGATGAAAGGAAATTGGTCCCATGAAAATTTAAAATCTTTGTCTTTTTTTGGCGCCAAAAACGAACGACGAACGATAAGGAATTTTCCTTATTGTTCGTCGTTCGTCAAAAAACTTTGTCGTTCGTCGTTCGCGAACGACAACAAATGAACAATAAATCAATAAGTCTGCATAATAGCATTATAACAAGTTCATGAACATCTTATTTCCATAACTTATATTTTGTGAGGTTTATTTAAATTAACATGAATTAACAATATAACAGGAATCTTGAGCATTTATTATATCAGGCTATATATTCAAACTGAATTTCCTTAAATGACTGAAAAATCAAACTTTTTAAAGTGTTTTTAAGCAAGTGAATTATGACATTTTAGTAGGAAAGCTCGACCTTCGAGCAGGGCGTCATAATGATATTTTGATTATGCCAATGTGGACGACTTCGAGATAACTTTGTGCTATGTATACTTGTGTTATGATATCTGTAAAAACATATTTTACTAATGTATATTTCTTTCAGTTTTTATTTTTACATCCCATCGTCTCTTCGGAGGAAATTTTCGCAGATGACTTAACAGCAGTGGAGTCCCGCTATAAAGTGGATGCCAAGCCCTCACCCTATGTGCCACCCCAGCCAGCACCAGACTTTGACTACTTCGCACCCACATTAACCCCAACCCTCGAGCCCGTCTCCTCCCCCTCCCCTTCATCCCCCGTCACACCCTACTTCACTCCCACAACCATTCCCACAGAGTCCACATCCACAACCACTTTCTCAACCTCCACCCCCTCAACCACTTCCTCACCTTCATTCAGAAAACTTATTTTCCCCAAATCCTTTAAACCCACATTTCTTGACGCTCGAATTAAAACAAAGTACACAACAGCAACGACACAGGCATCAACCACGAGATCCACTACTACAACCACAACAACGCCAAAACCCGCACCACCCTCAATACAAGCCTCCTTCAATCCACTATTCAACGAAGTCCAGTCAACACGAGAACCCACTTCCGTCAACACGAAGGCATCCACTTCCTCCTACACCCGTCCATTCTACTCCAAGAAGAAGTTTAATCGGAAGAAGGCATCCTCAGTGTACTATAAGGTCAAAAAGAATCCCAGTAAGCTTAGGAAGATAAAAAAAGTCCTTCGCCCCGTGTCCTATTCCACTAGCCCTGAGAAATATGTGGTAGATAAAAAGGCCGTAAGAGAGCTTCCAAGTACGCCCCTTGCGTCCACAGTCCCAGCAGCCACTAGCACCCCTGCCTCTGTATACACATCGGTCACTGTGCCAAAGAAGTCTATCAGGTCGTTGATCTCTAGGAAGTCGACGAGGCCAGTCTATCGCTATTCACCTACCACGCCATCATCATCGTATTCACAACCTCGGAGCCAAGGCAAGTTCAACGGTACCGTTCCAAGTCTCTATCAAGGAGCAAGTCCTTCCGTCCATCCCCTGCTAGTACAACCCTTGCAGCCACGACAGCGCTTCTAAACTTCTCTGCGTCCACAACTCGAGAAGCAGTGTCCCCCTCTGTGAGCCAATCCTTGAGCCCCTCATTTGCTTTTCCATCCACAACAGCCTTTCCCTTCTTCGCCTCTACGACGGCCAACGAAATCTCATACACCCCAGAGCCCAAGCGTATTCGAAGTCTACCCTTGACGCAGGAGCAGGCTCACCTCTATAGCTCCATCCCTTATTCCTCCACTACCACCCTCCCCACACAAAGTCCCTTCCCACACGAGCATATAGGGCTCCGGAGCAGCAGAGTTATGTGGAAGCCTTGCCCAAAAAGCAAGGCCCACGGATCATCGACATACCCTCTCCTCATCAAAGAATAAAGCAGCATTCCATTCGACGAACGCCCCTACATTATCGAAACGCTCAGGCCTTAAATGAAGTTCGAAGGGAGGAAAAGTACCCGGTGAGTAACAAATTATTTATTTAAGTATTATGTTTGTCCTTGCTAGCATATATAGATTTAGACTTTAATAAGTTTGTGAGTCATATGGTAAATATCTTTAAAAATATTTTTTAAGCCTCAATTATTAAAGCGACAAATATCATTGTTAAAACTTTTTGATGGTACATATATTCAAAATAATATGATTGAAATATTCTTATTGAATTGACGAGCTTCGAGATTGAGGACTGTTTTTTGAATATGACTTGGAGCTTTTTGTAGCCAATAAACCTCTCTCAACAAAAGTGTCCCTATTTATAAGTTGAAGTATTATTCTCTTTCATAATATTATATATTAAACATTAAAATGTAAATGTACAGAGAGGAAAAGTAACTTGTAGCCATAGTCCAAAACATAATACAGGATATTTGAATTTATATTTACTGATTTATTGCATTACAAAGAGTTCAGAGGAGGACAAACCTCTCAAAGCCTAAAGGGACGTCAAACAGCAACACCTTGAAAACATGTGTTTATATCATGATAATATAATAATGCAAGGCTACATAAACAAAAAGGCGCCCCCATCAGATAAATGACTTCAAAAGGATTCCCTAAAGGATTTTTTTACTTTTTAAAAAGAGAATGAGTCGTAGAAGGTAACTAATTTTAATTCTTTGTTGTATTCATCGTGGGCCTTTTATTCTTATAATTATTATCCTTTGAAGAAGTGGAAGAAGAAGAAGAGAAACACATTATGTAAGTGAGGGACAAAAGTAAATTACATGGTTTACAATGATTTTTTATTGCTGTACTACTTTGTTCTATGTAAATTTATGAGGATATGTTGGAGTATATATGTACATATGTAAAAGAGTAAAGATGGGTAAAGAAATGGTTAACCTTTCAAGAGCATGTAAAAAAACCTTTTCGTGTTTTTGGGAAGTTATAAAGATAATTCCATCAGCTTTAAGTTCTTCCTTATAGCATTCCGTAGAGCGGTTGTCCTTATATACATTCTACTTGAGTGTTTTATTTACTTATAAGTATCCATTTAAAACGGAATGAGAATCAAGGAAGTGTTAGTGTGTAACTTTTGACATTGTATGAATTTATTTAAATGACATAAAAAAGAAAAATGATTTATTATTTGTAATTATATTAATTAGTAAAATTATTTTATCATTTATTCATAAAATAAATAACAAATATATAAATATACTAATCTACAAACTACTTAAACATACCAAAAATACCATTTGGCCGTTATTTTACAAGCCCGACTAAAAAAAATTCAGGAATTAGTCCCATATATTATATGATTATTTATTTAATCTTGGCCTTTAGTTAAATGTTTAAATATATATATAGCATATACATAATTTAAGTGTAACTTTTTGTTTACTTATTCAGAGTAACGTTAACAACAATAATAACCGTTATATTTTGACGTCATTTTAAATTGATTAATACAATATTATAGAGCACCCTTCTTTTTATGATGTTATCAGTTCTCCAATAGGAGGAGATCTCAGAGTGATTAATTACAAATAATAATTAATCTAGATTTGATGTCGTATTGCAATGTCATTGTAAAAAAAATTAAATATTTTGTAGGGTTTATCATTGAAGCAATTCAATATTGTTTAAATTGTTAATGGGCTCTGAATGCATAGGATTACTGGTGGATAAAATAGCCTTTATACCAGAACCAAGGCATGAGTTTGCTTTTCATGTTTAAATTTCTCTGCAAATATGTTGAGCGATCATGTCCTTGTTATGATTGATCAAATGGGTGGAACTTGAAAAATATCTTAAATAAACATAAATACAATGTATTAAAAATATAATTATAATTTTTTATTTGTAACTAAAACTTACATAATCAATTTGGTAAAAAATTAACTTCCATTTTAAAATGACGCCCAACCATGATTAATAATGATGAAATTGATGAGATTTTAGTTTAATTCAGATTTATATTTTACTATGTACATCCACTCGTTGGAAGTAGTCTTCAAAATGTACAAACAAAAGAAAAAATTAATAAACAGGAAATTATCTTCTTCCTAGCTGACAGACAAGCTTCTCAGACTTCCATATGCATTGTTACTTTTGGAAAAAAAATCCCCCCAACCTTGGCTTGACGGATATCACGATGGTCTCACACTCAGGATATTGGCCATTGTCAATGAACAAATAAAGCCATTATGTTATAACGCATGTGAGGAAACCTCCAGGCCTTCTTGATAGAAATAAGGAAAAATAACATTATTCGTAAGAGGTGAGAGGAACCATTATTAGATTAAATAATTGGTTCAGGAAATGGTGTTCCATATTGTTCATTGTTCAAATAAGGATAAGCAAACATGCATATCAATACGTTTGATGGGCAAAACATATGCCTGAAGAAAAATATACGTTCTATATATATATGGACCAACTCAATCTAAGCAAACATTTCATGACTACACAAAAATAGAATGGTTGTCAATGTGCCTATTTGATGTAAATATCAAATAATATTTGTGTATAACAGTACGTATACAACTGCCTTTATAGACCTTACAATTGTAGAGCCAAAAATGTCCTATACGAGTTACAACTGCATTAAAATTAACAAAAATACCTTTGACTATCATATGATCTCAATTATCGATATTTTTTCATGAAAAGCTCATAAATTATTTAAATATAATAATATTTTATGTTAAAAAATGTGAATAAGTAAAAAAACATATATGAACATTTTTGTTTACAGATTTACAATCGTCTTTTTTCATATCTGGTTCGATTGAGTTAACTCTGTTAAGACATGAATAAGCGTTGCAAAAGGATTATTTACTAATTAATAAATATGTTATATATCGAAGTGTATAAATAAAAAAATATGAGGGGACTACTCGTAGCATAATCCATTTTTAGAGATATTGTCATTCCTGAATTTAAATGTCTAGTGTATATATTATAACTTAAGTATTGAATTTGTTGCTAAATATCCATTTATATCAAGACATATAATTTATCTACCTTTTGATTTAAAAAGTGTTTTTTTACAAATTAGTCATGCTCTATAAAAGAGCTTCTTCCAATATTTGTTTCAACATATAACAATTCTGACCATTAAAGTGAAACATTAGAGTATTTGTCATTTTCTAATCTAATTGTACTTCAGTCTCAATGTCATAGAGTTAATTTTCATAATCTTAAAAAAAATATATATCTCATTATTACTCAATTATGGTTTGTTAAAAATCGATAAGAACCTAAATATTGATTTGCAGCCATATAAATAATTATAGTGGCAAATTCCATTTTCCTGGCAAAAAAAAACAAGATTGGACAAGTCGAGAGTCAACATGGTTTATTCTTTCTTAGTCAATTATTTCATTCCGGTATCACTAAATTAATAGGGTGTAAGTATGTAACACCATTGAATGAATAGAGATTATCCACACATATATGGTTTAAAATAAGTATTGATATAAAAAATTAAACACATGTACAAAAGTTTGGTTTCTTAAATTATATATTAATTGAAAAATAATATCATAAAGCATGATTCTTATGGGAGGAAAATCTACCATTTTGTCAGCAGGATAAAATGAATTAAGAAACTGAAAATACATTATTACTTGTCGATGAAGATGGATCCTTTTTAATATGTTGTCAACTAGTTTTTTACACAATTCATACTCTTAAAGTATAATTTGTATTGCCATTCATACTTAAATATTTTTTATTGTTGTTAAACTGATGTAGAGGTTCTTTTAATTATGGTCGGTCAAAAGTAGGAATGGATGCAATGGATTAATAATTTATTAAAAATATATGAATAAAGCGTGATAGCCGTGTGCACTAAGGCGTGTTCAACTCTCATGTTGGGGAGCAGGTTCGAATACTCCCGAGAGGGAGGGTCATTTTTGGTCCGCTACCTTATGATAAGACCCTAGGTTCGAGTGGACTAATTTTAATGCTATAATGCTTATTTATATCCTGACGGATTCTGTCGAACAAAATAGGCAAAAATAAATTATATATATACAGGAACAGAGTGGGATAGTTTATCCACCGGGACAATTATGCCCTCGCCGGCTTTATACAGGACAATATGCCATTGGGAGGCTATCAACAGCCGTTGATATTTTTTGAGGCCAGCGACCCACCGGGAATAGTCCCGGTACTCCCGCTGGCCACTCCGCCCCTTTTTTATGTATATATATATATATATATATATGTTATGGTAACAGATTGCATATTTCAAAATAAATTAATGATGACGTTTCGTGCTTAGATGCAATTATTATTTTTGTGATATTGTCTGATTTTCATACATAATTGACTTTGCCATTTGCTGTACATGAGATAAAAAATGGTTAATTCAAGGATTGTTTGCGTGCATACTTTGAGCATGGAGGGGAGAGGGGAAAAATAGGGAGTAGTAGCTTTCAAGGTAATGAGATATATTACACATAGAGAACAACAGAGGCTCAGGGTCGAATGGTGGCAAATACTTGGCTTTATGCATGAAACGCAATAACATTCAACAGTGGGGTCATTAGTAGAGATATGAAGAAGGGTGATTGAAACCAAGGTCTGTAATATAAGGTCTGGGCAATACGAAAACAAACATGTAATCCTAGCAGTATAACTACTCAATGACGTCACTGGAGAACGAATATATATATAATGTATATATATAGTTATTTATTTATCTATACACACATACATATATATATAAATATGCTTATATTTATAGATAGATAGAGATATTTGATAGATATATATATATATATATATATATATAGACAGGAACGGAGTGGGAAGAGTTGTCCACCAGGACATTTATACCCTCGCCGGCCTATACAGGCCCCAATATGCAATTGGGAGTCTGTCAACGGCCGTTTATGTTTCTTGAGGCCAGCGGCCCACCGGGAATAGTCCCGGTACTCCCGCTGGTCACTCGCCCCTGTATATAGATATAATCGTTCTCCAGTGACGTCATTGAGTAGTCGCACTGCTACATGTTTGTTTTGTATTGCCTCGAACTTATTATACAGACCTTGATTGAAACATGAATGATGTTTAGACAAAGAGAGTAAATATTAAAAGAGTAGTCCTCGGTATTATTATGCAATGGAGTATTCAATAGCGGCTCTGAAGAATGACATCAATTAAAGGGAGCTCGATAGCCGTGCGTGTTAAGGCGTGTTCAACTCTCATGTTGGGGGCGCAGGTTCGAATCCCGAGAGGGGATGGCCAATTTTGGTCTACCTCATTGATAAGATCCTAGGTTCGATAGACTATTTTAACGCTATAATGCTTATTAATCTTGTCGGATGCAATTCTATCGAACCATATAGGCAAAAAAAAAAAAAAAACATCATTCAAAGAAAATAATATATTATAATCCCAAAAATATTATTACTTAATCTTCTCAAGTTTCATATAACTTTCGAATCCTTCGAATGGACGATTCACATATTATTATTATTAATTGAATAAAGCAACTCGTCATACTCAGAGAAACGTTTATTTTGTTCATATCTGTTTATAATCGGATCATAACAAAAAAATAGTTTTGCAAAATAAAAAAATCATGTTTCGTGGTGTGTCGTAGAACACCACCTTTGTGTTATCCTTAGTCATTAGACTTAAAAGTTATGAAGCAAACATGTTATTTGCTATAGGATATAGATTTGAGCTTTTTTAACATTTTTTTTCATTTTGACGTCTTGGAAAAGTAAATCGAATAATATATGAAATTATTATATTAAATATAAAATAGTGTCAAAGAAGTGTATTAAAGCCCTATGCTTTATATAGATTTACTTTATAAGACTTTATATTATTATTTTTTGTATTTAACATTGAAATGTAGTAAACCACAATTGTGATATATATTTCAAGTTATTAAAACAATCTTTATAAATAACCTATTTTAAAATATCATTGCAACAATCTTAATATTTATGAGATTATAGCATTCAATTAAAAATGTCACACGTCAGAGTACCTTCCAAATGAAAATAAATGTCTTCTTCAGCGCATATGAAGTACAAGAATAATTGTGGATAATAATATAGCTATCGTTGCAAGGTTTGGTGAGGAAATGAAACATTCTTGATGAGTCATCCGTATGCAATTATTGAAATGAATAAACTGACTGTTTTTAAAATTATTATCTCATGAAGTAGTTATAACTCATCGATCTGCTAATCCAAGGCCTAATCCAGGCAATATTAATCATAATTAATTAATTGTGGCCTAATCATAAGCTTTATTATTAATCTTTATTTAATTGTGGGCATCAAGTAGCATTAGGATTCCATTGTTTTTATTCACCATGATTTGTTGCAAAAAAAAACATATTTCATTACGTGTTATTTTCTCGAAAATATAACACGATTAGCCGTTTGTGGTGAGCACAAATAAATAACTTATAAAAGCCAGAGAGTTGTGCCTAAAAACATGATCTTTTTATCATTAAAACTTTTTTTTAGTTTTTAAATATCAGAATCTCTAACCCCCAATTTGTATATAAAAACATTATTTCTGTACAGCAGAATATGGAACCAAAGAAACGAAAAACAAATAAAAAGATGCTATGAAGTATCTTTGTTCGCAACATTTTTAAAAAAGCACAAAGAAAAATACACATTATATCAATGGATAAACATATGATAACTTAAATTACATTTCATAAGTTGCACTCAAAGATAATAGATAATACAAGATGCGCAGAACGCAATGTTTAGATTCCTCTGATTAGAAAAGAAAAACTGAAACGTCACAAAAGACGTCACATTATCGATTTGTTATGATTTATGGCATAAAAATATCTATATTCCCTTTCTTTTCTCTCATTATCTTTCTGTCTGTTTGATAGAAAGGACTACTATAAAATATAAAACCTTTTCAGATGTTAATAAATGGCTGAGTTTCGGCCTGAAAATTGAAAATCTAATGCAAATAACATATTATTAAGCCAATTTCATTTTTTTGCTGAAAATCATGTAAAAGTAGTTACACAGAGTCATACAAATCTTATTTTTTATATGAAACTATGTACGAGGTTGTGCGGCTTCATCGATATTAGTCCACCATATTATTAAATATTTAAACACATGGTATTTATTTAGATGGTGTAGGTATTAGATATACAGGCAAATCGTCTAAGTGATGACGTCACATTTTTATATATTTTTTATTGGAAATATTCCTCTTTGTTTATATGAGTTCTGCCCCCCCCCCTCCTTGAGTTGCACTATAGTTTTATCTATCTCTTCTGTGAGAGCTTTAAAATAGTATCAACTGTCACATTGTTTTAATAAAATTACTCTGAGTTAAAAATGGGTATGTTAACTTATGATCCCCATAAAGAAGATATCCACGAAGTGCTCGCTTTGCCTTTTATGGGGCATACCTACCATCTACCATGATGCCACATTCTTTCAGCTCCTCAAAAAGCATCTTTTGGACCTCCATTTACTTCAACGTATAACGCAGGGAATTTTAATTTCCTTACTGAAAATTCCATTTACCCACCTAAGGTATCATAAAGTGGTTATAAAATATAAAAATGCATATATATATATATGAGGTTTCATTTAATAAAAAATGACTCAATTATGTATTATATGCTATCACTCGGTAAAAAAGTGCATAAATGTTTGCGAATATCCTAGACCCTCATAAATTTATATTTTCTGGAAATAGATTTGACTGAATAAATAATAAATAAACTGGGAAGTATTATTATTTTATTTTATTACTATTTCCAAAATTACTTGCCTGAGAAAAATCTTTAAGTACAGAAAATATATTTGAAAAGGATATAGTATGAATGTTACACGAAATTTAAAAAAACATATTTCTTACCTTATTTTGGATTAAACTGTTGAGAAATGGTCGATGAAAAACGCTTTCAAGGATAATCACGGATATTTGTTTGACGGATTGAACGTAATCATCTTTTTCGTCTCCAAAAAATTCCTCCTTTTCTCTATAAGCGAAGCATATTTATGAGTCAACTGATTCTACTTCCTGCTGGCGTAGACTTAATAAACCATACCTTCTCTCAATTAAATCACTAAAACCTCCTTTTTAATTCTTGTCTCGCTACCTCCTTTGATAATGAGTTCAGGTTATCTCGACCCCTTCCCTAAGGAGTAAATATCATTGTGATATTCTAAGCCACTGGAGCTATTTATTAAAAATTGATTCAGATATCTCAGTTTTATATATGAGAAGAAATTATTAAACTCAAATAATTATGTACTGAGATATTTGGGCAATTTTTTTCGGACGTAATTATTTTCCTATTTTATCATGGGCAATTTTTCTGGACCAATTCTTCTTGGTCCATTTTTCTGGGGCCATTCTTCTTAGGTTGTAAATTTATCAGCTATTTCTACCTAATTTAATAGATATAATATGTAATGTAAATTATAAAATAATGTATGATTAAGTAAATTAGGTTTTTGCATATGTAGAATATTCGTTCTCATAAAGACAATGACTAGAGAGTTTAAACAAATTGCAAAAGGTAGTAAAATGAATAAATTTGCAGTACAGGCATTTTAAAAAAAAGGTTGTCCATAGATAACAGAGTAATAAATAATACAAAAATAAAATCAAAGAAAAAAATATGAAAAATAACAAATCATCAAAATTGTGTATTATATTATTTAACTTTTAAGTTATTGATTAATAGATATTTTTTTTGTTGAAAAACATCAAAGATTCGTCGAATATCTTTAAAACAGCCAGCCTTAAATTCAAATTTAAATACTAATAATTCAAAATAGTGTTTGTTGACGTCAAATCTGATTTTTTCATATAACTTTTCTAAAGGCTAATTCACTATAAAAACGAGTGCTAGAGTTGAAATTAATTGCAAAGGGTAGCAAAAATATAAAATTTGATTTTCTGATATGAAATTTGAGTGAACACTTATAAACAACCGAGTAATAGCAAAGAAATTGTGTGATCACGTCATTTTTGATTTTTGGATAATTATCTTTAAAAGGCTAGTTAACTATGAAAAACAGGTGCTAAAGAGTTGAAATTAATTGCAAAAAGTAGTAATTTTTTTTTGTTCAGGTATAAAATTTGCATAGACAATAATAAAGAACAGAATAATTTTATTTTTTGAAGAAAAAAAACATGAATCGTCGAGAAATCTTCAACAGCCAACCGGAAGTTCAATTTTTTACTTCGGGAGAAAAAACAGGTGGCAGCACCTTCGTTTTAACATACCTAGATATACATCATATAATTGCATTATATATAGATTTTTGTTTGCATATGGATTTATATATATATACCTCAAACCAAATGTAAATTGACTTTAAAATTTCAAATGAATAACGTCTTGTTGCCTACATGAATTTAACTCGTTCTAAACAAGATTCATACAAATGGTATGAACAATTCTTCCAAAGAATACAAAAATCTAGGATACCAATACTTACTTTGAACTAGAAAAAATGTCTATTACAGCTGTAATAGTTTTTTCTGTTAAACAAACCAGGCTTGTCTAGACGAGACCAAAGTACTTTTATTCAATGTATTAGAAACATATATGGATAGCCTTTTATCTATAGATATATATGATCCCATTAATACATCATTTATAACTCATCATATTTTTTGACTCCATCTTGATACGAGGAAAAGGTCTGTAATACATATAATATATTTTTTAATATCACAAGCAAGCCTTGAAAGATCAAAAATACTTTATAAGTCTTGAAAGATTTGTACCAGATACTGCTAAGGGACTTTGACCTATTCATAAAGCAAATACATTAATTGTCTTTTTCTATCATACTAATTTGGAGCAATAATGATAACCTATGTTTTATCCTAATTTTAGCTTTTATATACTTTATATTTGAAGTGAAGTACTAATAATACAAACTTTAACTATTTCTAATGATATATTATCCTTTTATGACTGTATTTATTTAAAAACAATAAATTGATAAAAATCACTTAGTCTTCTCAAGAACAGTTTATTACTTGTATTTCATTAAATTATGTGTGAACCAAGACATAAATTTTTCATTCTTTTAATCAAATTCTAGAGTCAAGAAATCTTTTTTCTGAACTTTTAATAACCATATATAAACTTAACTAGAATAATTAATTTATTACAAGTTCATATATTTATATATATATTGTAAATATATTTATATGTTACTTTAATTATAAAAAGACCTCATTTCACATTAGTATCACAGATACCTCGTTCTGTGATCGTATTCAATACTTTAGTGTTTGTATACAAATAAAATAAGCTAGGGATTTGTACATACTCCCACTTAGACATGAGAGAAATTGAAAGGGATTTCTAGAAGTGTGTTCAACTCTCAATATTTGGGCGTTCAAATTCCGAGAGGGAAGACCATTTTTTGTCAACCTCCTTGATAAGATCCCAGACATTTGATAGACAAATTTATAAGCTATTATGCATATTTATATCAACATGGTTGCAATTTATCGAACCAAATAGGCAAAAAATATTAAAAATTAAAAATAATATTTTTTTTAAATTATTGAGTTCTTCTTGTACATGCTTCTGTATTTTCTTATCTTTACCATCATGCATTATTGAAGATATCCCTAATGACAATAATATGTATAATGAAAACTGTTTTCCTACGCTTGCTTAAAAACAATGTTTTCTAAAGAGAAAACTTTTGTGATTTATAACAGGGTTTCTTCCTTGGATATAATTATTTTTCTTTTTAGAAAGCAATAACGAACATAGCTCTCTCTCTCTGCTTTTTAAAACATACCCGCCATAAAGATTTATTACCCCGAAAAATCCATACAATATTATGGTTGAAACAGGTGGAAGTACCCCCAATACATCACCTTCATACTACAAAACCATTAAAATAAATCAATAATCCTGAAAGTTGATGGAAAGTGTGTGTGTCTGTTGGTGTGGTAGCATCATGACATTATGGGCTAAAAGCTTTTTGTGAGTAAATAAGGGTATATAAATTAGCAGTCTTACATATTTGCTTAGTGACACAAATAGGGGAGTGAATTTTCAATCCATTATGGTTTTATTATCACCGTTAATCATTTTTAAAATTAATCAAAAGGATGAAAAGTAGAAATTAATGATTAAATAATTATAAAATGAAATATTTTATATTTGACATTATAAAAATAACAATAATTAAATAATTTTCTTAACTTCTTTTCATTGATTCTCTTTCATATTTGTTTATTTTATTAAAATATTTATTTTGCAAGCTATATATATATATATATCTAATTATTTTTTCTTCTGAAATTACATACAAAAACAAAAAAGAGATATTACAAACGATTATGTTGGATCCTTTTATCTTAGCTGGTTGACTTTTTTATGTCTTTAAGACACACAATTATAAACGTACGGCAGTTGTTAGTCTAATATATCATATAATCCCTCCGTTAATTATACGACAAATATAGCCTTGTGGTAACTAAACACTTGAGACAAGTATTATCCAAAGAAATGCCCATTTAGCTTATGTATTACTAAGGTCTAGAATAAAACCACTTCAATATACTTCTTGGAGAATTGTAATGAGGAATGTGTGAAGGCTTGTCTCATTATTTAAGAGGGAATTAATAGGTTGATATTGGTAGGGTAGAATTACTAATAATACCAATGTATAGAGTTCCTACATGGAGAAGTACGTAAGGTTTGAATAGTTTAGACCTCATACAATAATGTACCACAACCGTTGTGATAGGTGAAGAGCTATAAGCAGAGCCAAGGAAAGCTCTAATGAGTTATTGATCAATATTTTGTATGAAGGAAGCTTTTTCATTTATATTGCACGGTTCATGAAATATATTAGTTGCACGTAAAAGGGCTTTTTTTGTTCAAATAATTATAATAACGACCCAAAATTAAATAATTATGCTTTATTAAGTAAATTTACCAAAAAGAAGGTTGTTTAATATCTTTGATCAACTCGGTCCATTTGTCAAGTAAACTAATAACACGCATTAGATGACCAGGAGATAAAATTTAAGGCATTTGTTTGTAGCATATTTTTGGTTTATTGATTTGTATTCGTTTAATAATGGATGTTTCATGTTTTGATAGTTACTGCTTTATAGTAAGCGATTAAACAGTATTAAATTAAACCTATTTTTAGTGAAACTTATGGTTATGAAATGGTTAATATATGCACACGAATAAAATATTAAGAAATAATATAAACTTTTATCACAATTGTTTATCACAGAGTAAATGTACACAGTATATAAAAAATAATTAAAACAGATGAAACAAATCTAACTACTAAATAAATATAAATAACAATTATGTTGGAAAGTCTAAGTATATTATGACAGATAAATTAATGAGAAATCGGGTTACGTTGATTAATTTAGGAATATCTTGATTTATCTATTATTGATTTCCTTTTCTCTTTGCTTTAACAGGCTCAGCCCTACTCCTTTAGCTATGACGTCAAAGACGAGTACAGTGGAACAGACTTTTACCGCTCCGAGGAAAGCTACGGCCCAGTAACAAAGGGAAGCTACAAAGTAGCCCTCCCCGACGGTCGCATTCAAATTGTCCGCTACGTGGCTGACGAGAACGGCTACAAAGCCACTGTCTCTACGAAGGCGAGGCCGTTTTCCAAGTCCACAAACTCTATGAAGAAGAGCCCTTGCCCAAGCGTAACTTCCGTCATTCCAGGAAAGTTGACCTTAGCTCCTACTCAGGGGACAATGGCTACTCCTTTTTACGGGATCGTCGAGGAGCAGCCTCTCGCGTTCAGGAAACAACGCTTCGCCCTGTGAGTCTGCCTCTGAGACATCGATTGTCCCGAGGAGGGGAAGGTCGGTCAGCTCATCTGGTCACCACGGCAGTCCCACCTAGTCATAGCCAGTCAACACCTCATTCTATTAACTTCTCTTCCCCTGCTCCAAACCCCTCTAATTCCCCTTAAGGCTGCGCTTCCTCACATGACCCAACTACGACGGGGCTCAGAGAAACTTTGGAATCAAAGTGACTATTGATATGACTATTCATATCTCATGTTTTCTTTATTTATTTTAATGCTATTTAGTTGTTCAATAATAAGTGTATGAACCAATAACTGTGAATTACAAACCCTTTCCTAAATGAACCAATATAGACAATTTATTTGTAGTTTAATGATTGGTGCGTTATGGAAGAGAATAGACCCTTGATTACATTTCTTTATTATAAATAGACAACATTGAACGCAGGAGAACTTTGGGGGAAAAGTAAACATATGATACGATATCATAGGATTATTCTAGCTGTGCATTCAGTATTTTTTAATTATTCAAATATGAAGTGTAGATAACAAAAACAGCCTTACCAGTTTACAATGCTATGGATATACTTTAATCATTGAATAACTTATGTTTACATGGCTATAGTCCAGAGATAAACCATAACCGTTGCAAAAAAAAACCTGGAATCTTAGCCAATCTAAAATATAATAACTTTATGAGATTCGTTTTTCTTAGAAGAAATTTGGATTAATGCAAATATGAAAAATACTGTGAATTAAAAAACTATGGATAAAGACTTCATAAGATATGTATTTTGATTTTCTGAATGGTGTTAGCTCTGGCATCATTTTTCATTCAAACATTTTATTTAATTAGATAAAACTTAAATGATTGCAGCCAATCATTGGAAAATAATTATTTATGTTTATCTATATTGTTAGTATTAGTTAAAATTTTATACTTTCAAAATGTTATTTAATTGTGTAGATAAAAGATTCGAGCAGACGGATTTTACCTTAGTAGAAGATATTTTTCCCCATATCGTTAAATAGCCTAGTTTGACCGACTAAATTTAAATGCTATAGTTCTTAATCCTATGGCTGTAATTCCTAGACCCAAATATGCCAAAAAAATCCTTATCTATCGACAACGAAGTTTTTCATGCCGTCGTTATTAGTGGGGTAGTTTAAAGTCCACCAGTTCTTTTCCGTTAGTTCTAAGACAATGACATAATATTTTTTTTTTTGTCTTTGAACAGCACTAAAGATAATATTGTATTAAAATTAGTCTTCCAAGATTTTAAGGCAGTAGTGAGTGATATATGGGCTTTTAAGAAAGAAAGGAAAACATTTGGAAATTTGAAGCCATTAATTTCTGCTTTTACGTGTCAAAACCATTGATTAGTTTTAGGTTGACGTCTAGGGAATTTCTACTTCGAGAAGATCTAAGGGGCATTTTAATCTCGACTTCGGCGAGATACACCATTTTTGACCTCAAATACCCGAGCAAAGCGGGTCCTCATGGAACTACTATCGACTTGGTGATTTCGTCCGATGAACTTCTACTGATTTTTTTGGCCATCTAAAGAAAATTGTGAACAGTATTTTACTTTTACAACCAAAAGTTGTAAATTATTATCTTTTTTGTTTTAATGCTACGTTATATTTTGTTTTAGAACTTGTCTACATAATTTAGT
>CP045900.1:16467210-16489809 GCA_013387185.1 Caligus rogercresseyi | reverse complement strand
TAAATATCATGTTCACAATTTATTACTTTATTGAAGGACTAATAATACACTATCATTGTACTTCTACTTGAAAAATATCTCGATTTCTTAAAACAAAATCGTAAACAAACAAAACGACATAAAATATCAAGTCAGCCATTGATAGCATTACTATTATTATTACTATCATTATACCTTGTCATTCCTAGTGAGTGACAAGAAAAAGTCTCATAGTCACGTAGGTCTATCTACTATTATAAGCGGAAACGGAAAATCTTCCCTTCAATTCACATAATCACACTGGAGAGGCAGGGTAATTGATACATACAAAAGAGCAGAAGAACTAGCATGAAGAGACGACCAAAGTACTTCAACGGAAAAGTTGATGATGATTGTTGGTTCTGCTAGAGGGTTTGGAAAAGGAAATATCTGGTTTTAAGCGTAAACAAAGTCGAAATACTGGAGTCCCTGCAAATTTTTTTGGTTAAAGCTTATTAATCAATAAGGGATTGGAAAAAAAGAACACTATTTTATTAGTGCGATTCTATTATTCCATATGGTTTTCGGGAAAATGAGGACTTTTCAACATCGCATTAACTATGTGGATATTTTGAAAACCCCTAAAGTCATAAAAATAGTTTATACTATATATGTTAGTAAAAAATTTCCTCTTAGTTATAAAATTATATATTTTGTTCATGCAAAATTGAATATTTTGACGCAAAATATCTTCTTATTTGAGCTGTTTTGGTAAATTATAATCTTTATTAAACAACTTAGTCAATATGGTCATGAAATAACAACTATGGACCTCCCTCTTCTCTAAATGTCAGCTTTCTCGACTATGGAATTAAGGGCGATCTAGAGAGGAAGGCTCAAAACACATTCTCAACCGAGGGTCAGCGCTTGAAGGCCTCCATATAGGAACACAAGAGAGTCAAGAGGGCTAACTTCATTCGCACCAACTGTAAAAGCTTTCTACCGATGTCGAGGCAGTCTGCTGCAAATCAATAGCAACCACTTTTAAATTATATTTGGAATACGTATAATTACTAAGTAGGTTATAAAAAACTTGCATAAATCTTAAAATTTGAATGTGTATGTATTTATTTGTGTAACGCATAATACTTTTTGTTGGAACACCCTGATCGGGTGGGGGAATATATATTTCCAAGTCTTTTGAAAATTAATAAAAATAACCAAATGAGCTCTGGCTTTGTAGCGGTGCACATGCAAACCGGTAGATCTGATATATGGATATATACCTTCGACTGTCTGTATGATTAACTAATTTAAACTGATTATATTTTTTAATAAAATAACAAATAAGTGTAAGGATTAAGCAAAATATGTGTTTTCTATGTTAAGAAGTATTTAAAAAAAGATTAAAATACAAAGGAATGCAAACACTCATTTAAGTACTAAGTTATAGTTGGTTCGACACCTACTTGCATTCTTTCCATTATCCGAGTGCCGACAAAGAACACAAGTATTAAGAAAATAATTCACCGTATTGCTTAGTGACAAAACTGTCTCTCTAAATCATTACAAATCCCGTACAAATTGTAGAAAATGTCATGATGACCGAAATGAAACTATGTACATATATTCATAGATTATATATTATGACTGAACCGCATAAAAGAAAAACCGAAAAATGTAATATTTTTAGTTTCTTATGTAACTTATGTTTAAATTATACTCCATCAGTTAAAAATCATTACTTTTATTACATGATAATATAAATATTATAAATAAATGTGCGTTTAATCATAAACATAAAAAGTATTGTTATACCTCCGCCAGTCTGTTTTTTTTTTTTTCAGCATGATACTCAAAAAGTAGGAACGGAAATATTTCAAGTTGACTCTGCCAATAGATGTCGCCCTGTGAAATTGAGTGCCGGGAGCGTCTTCATCTCAAAATTTCCGTCGAGGGGAACCCTCCCCGTCCTCTACGCCGCCCGTCGTGAAAAATACTTCACATTAAGTGTATATATGCCTCTAGTTCAGTTTGTTTAAAATGAAAGAGAGCCCCAATGATTTTTTTACACTTAAAACACATTGCAGGATAATGATTCCTTGAAAAAACAAATGAATCGCCTCCATTAATATTTAGACAGAAAAAATTCCTTAATGTGAAAAAATACACAAAGAAAAGAATTAATGAATAAAAGATGGATTTATTTCAAATGACATTCTTAAAAAATTATGATTCTTATTATTTAAACAAGCCGGTGGATTCAACTTCATGTCTCCATGTTTCTATTTTTTATTTAGCAACTGATAAAGGATGTTTATAAATAAGATGTTCTTAAACTAACAATGATGATGATCATGGAGTATGATTTGACATTCCAGAACACATAATCAGTCATGGGATTAGCTTTATATATATATATATATCAGACTTGTTGACGCTCAAGAAAAATTGTCGATCGTCGTTCACATATAGTTGTCGTTCATCGTTATTTTAAAATTGGACCGTTCATCGTTCGTCATTCTGAAAAAAGTGATGACGTTTTTTAGCAAGGAAATTTTTCGTATGAAAATGAAATATCTTAGTCTCTTTTGGCGCCGAAAAAGGAACGACAAACGATAAGGAATGTTCCTTGTCGTTCGTCAAAATCTTTTTCGTTCATCAAAAGAACGATAAATCAACATGTCTGATATATATATATATATATATATATGTGTGTGGTCAAACTAAAGCTAGTAATAAGAGATTATTAAAGAAAAGTGCATGAAGACATACAACTTAGTGCATAGATGTGCATATACTATTACACGTAAATATATATTATGTAGGTCTTTATGCGACATCTGGGCTTGTGGGTGGATGGTAAATTGCATGTAATCTGATGCGTCAGCTATTATGGGTCTTCATCATTCATACTCTCTCTCTCTCTCTCTAAGCCCCCCTCCAGCCCTTACTAGTCTTTTTCATGAGGTCACAAAGAGCCGCCCTCCCCCACCAAAAGAAGATTAATAACAGCTTAGCCCCTCTTATGAAGCCCAAAATGCACCGCCGTCTTCATGAACAGCCTGAGAAGGGGAAACAATAATAATAATAATAAGTACAAACTGCCCCAGCCTACCTAATTAAAGTGGTTTTAATGACAGAGAAGGACAGAGACGTTTGTTGCTGTTGTTTGCGAGGAGAGTCTTCCTATTGATTATTCCTTCTTTTATTGTTATTTTGCTGGATGGTCTTGAGTTCAAAACACACAAAAAGGAGGGAAAAATCAGGAATAAAAACATATTGTCGAGTTAGTAGTTCCTTCTAATTTAACCCTTCCTGCTAAGGAGAAGAATAATGATCAGTAGGTTTCTCCGAAACCTGATCTGGGGTTCCTAAAAATACATATAGGTACTTATAATATATCTGTTGTAATTAGTATTCATGGGCAATTCATGTAATTTTCGGGGCGGTACAAAGAAATGAGCTTCATATTGAGGCGTTTATCAAACTCAATTTTTCGCCAAGGAGATCCGTCAAAAGATAATTATGAGCTAATATATAATACTGGTTGGGAAGTTATTATTGCAACGCTTTTTTCATTATTGTATTGGATATTATATTTCAGAGAATTCACAATGCAAAGGCACTTAATATCTCAGATGAATAATCTTTGTTTTTAATTTTATCTACTTTTCCTTACAATAAACGGACAACTGGAACCAAGATATACTGAAATACAAGGGATGTCCAGATTACAAACATACTTTTTATGACGTCACAACGTGAAGCGGGAAAAATGACATTAGTAATATTATTTTTCTGCTCATGCCATAAAAAAATATTATAACAATTGATTTTGATGATATAAGAGGGAAGAGTAACGTTATTTTTTTAATTTAACGGGATTTCCAAGTCCCCGACTTCTAATTTTGTAAAACTAAGATATCAGGAAGACTATTTTTATCAATATTTCGATATGAACAAACAAAAATACTTATGTGGCGAGTTGTTATGCCGTAGAGGGAAAAATAATGACGTCATAAGAAAGGTCACTTTTACGTGAGTGATCAAATAAAGATATGTATTTTAGTGCAGACATTTTCATAAATCCTAATCCGGGTAAATTCCACTTCCACTCGTCAAACTTAGTAGTAGTATAAACCCTTTATTAATTTCAATACATCAAGGATGATTACCTCCGCCGAAGGAGGTATTGTTTTCATGGTGTTTTGGTTGTTGGTTTGTTTGTTAGCAAGATAACTCAAAAAGTACGGAACGGATTCGAATGAAACTTTGTAGAGTTGTTGGAAATGCCAAAAGGAACAAATGATTAAATTTGGCATCTCTGAGTGCAGAATTAAGATGCAAAATGAGTAAATACTAATAAATATTTCAAGTTAGCCTACTCTGCTAATAGATTTCGCTGTGCTGTGAAATCGGGTGCCGGGAGCGTCTTCCTCTCGGAATTTCCGTCGAGGGGAACCCTCCCCCGTCCCTCTACGCCGCCCCAGTCGTGAAAAATCCGCCTCGGAAGGCTCATAAGGACCCGTGACGGCGGAGGTTTGCACTCTCTGAGTGTATATATGCCTCTAGTTTTGATATATTATCAAAAGCAAGCAACAAAGTACTCTTAACCGTTACAAAGGATGGACAAAAAAAATATTACTTTGTAAAAATAGTGCATATATAATTTTCCCCGACAATCAAGCTTCATCATAAAAATGTACAAGAGTCTAGGAGTTGACAGGTTTTTGCCCCATATATCATTGATTTATCTCAATTATTGTGAAATATTTTATTATTATATAGCTACTATATTTGATTGGAGCTTCATCAAATTCTTGGCAGTTCCGACAACTAGCAGGATCAAATTAATATCAAGGGAAAACTCCCACTGAGTATGAACATTCATTCCAAACATTTGCTTTCCTCAGAATGAAGTGTTTGATAAGAGGAATCCATTAATTATTGACTGACATGCTCATTACTCCATGGTATTCTTGGAACAAAGTATTCAGAAAAGCTTAAGTGATCCCCAGATATTTGCCCTAAGAACCCCCCCCCCCCCAAAGTGAACATCCTTTGGCAAGGAATTGTCATTACATGAAATTGTTGTTTGAGGTATTGTCTTACAACTATTTGGATGATATTATGGAAGTGCTTTGCTAACCAAATAATAAATTATTACCACTTCTTGAGTATTCCTTTGAAGATTAACTTACAAGCGTCTATAATTCTACGAACTCATGGTTATGAAATCACTTCATTCATTTATTGTTTTCTGGCATCTTATTTGTCATTTAAAGATTTAATGCATTGTCTGCTACCATTCTGAAGCGATGTCAATCATGTCAATGTAAAGTATTTTTTTTTAAATAATGGGTCATGTATTTAAAAATGATACATAAAATATAAAATATAAATAACGATAGTTATTATATATATGTATATATATATATATATATATATATATATATATAGGAAACGATGGGTACCAGCTGTTTTTTTAACGTCCTGGGACTTATTTTTTATTTTTAATATTTTTGTTCGTCCGTCATTCTGAAATTGACGACATTTTTTTTAGAAAATTTTTTTTCAAACTTCATCAATTCCTTTTTTAATTTTTTTTTTGAAAATTTCAAAAAACTTCATAGGAAAAAGTCTTGGCCCGGCTTGAAAAATTTAAGTCACAGCCCGGCCCAGGTCCCGGCGAAAAAAAGTGTCCCGGTCGTTTCCTGATATATATATATATATAATATTTTTTCAAGTGTTTAGCCCAAAAAAATCAACAAGATGATTTCGGAAACATAAATAGTAGAGTCATCAAGCATAAATAATCAAAGGCTAAGGATTTTAGTATTTATAACCTTCCTAATTAACTAAAGCACTCACTTGAGTCTTCACATGTAGATTAAATCATGTTTTTATAGGATTCCGAAGGGAAATCAATCTTCACTTCTTTATCACAGCATTAGGTATGCATGTCTCCAAGGCGAGACTGCTGCTGCTGCCATTCAGGGCTATTTCCAATTTATTCATTGAGGCCTTTGCATACTATAAATAAATTTATAAAAATATGTATATACCATATATATATACCCATTTTTATTTCTTATTCATCGACCACTTCATCATCTGCAACAGTATACATACATAAGTAAGAGGCTCCATCATATTGCAAACACCTAGTTTCAACAACTGCCCTTTCCCTCATTTTGTGAGACAAAATGCATCAATTTGTCCTCGTCAATTCCCTTGGGTGTTGATTGATGGGCAAAATAAGAATAATAATAATAGAACAGCCCTCTTCTCTAAATGAATTTTTACATACTACTACATGTGGTCTCTCAACTACAAACCAAGTGAAATAAATTATCTTTTGATTTTTTAAGGAAAATAACTTTTCCCGAATTAATTACACATTTTTGAGTCCATTTCATATGGATTACAAATAATACTTTCTGTTTTACTTCTACCCAAGAGTTATCCCTACAATTAAATGATATTGAAGGTATAAAAATTTCGTTACCGCCTACTGATTGGTTTCTTTCAACTTTCAACAGTCTTGTGAGAATGCTTTGAGATCGAGCATTGGTCTCCTTGGTCCAAAGAGTCCTCTAACATATACTTCAAAACAAATAAAAATGGGTTTTCAATTGGTTTTCAAAGCAACCCAAGGCTCTATCTTTATTGTTACAAAGTTAAAACGATATTGAAATGGTAGGAATCATTTTTGCCGTGAAGCTTCAAAGGCATTTTGGTTGAGTACAATTCTCACAGACAGTCAAAGCCCTCCTAAGCTAAATATTACTAATGGATAAAATAAGGCTTTTAAAGGTTTTTAAATGCCACTGAACATGTTTTAATGAAATGGGCTCATAAACAAGAAATGTTATTTTTTTAAACAAAAAATATACAAATATTAAATAATAACTTGTGAAATACTTTTAATTATTTTATATCTTATTCATCTGGATCCCTTTAGTGGAAATAGTTGCCATAACTAATTTATGTAGTATTGATTTTTGTTTATGCTGATCTTAAAAATATACTAAGCATTCTGAACAAAAGATATACGGATTTTCCCCTTCTTTTATATTTTTAAATTTCGAGATAATTCAGGAGACACGTATTTTTGAGTTACTAAATGTATTATTTTTTCAAATTGCCAGACATTCCGTCCAGATCCGTTATATGGCCTGTGAATTTAATACCTGCATACATACCGTGTATAAAAAACATGTATATATAATTATAAATTATGTAAGCAACAGCCATGTTTGATATAAAAAGATAGATAGGAAAGATCAAAGAAGGGTGATATTATTACATACTAGTATTTTTTAGCACATAAAATAATAATATTATATATTGATGTAGGTACTAACCCCTATATGTAGTTCATGTACCAAGAATATGCCATACAATCTGCTTATAATAAATACATGAAAATTTGCCATATGGCACACGTGCATAAAAGACTTCTTATCATATATTTATTTTTAGACAAATATATATTTTATATCTACCTATATACCTGCTTAGGAAACATGGATAAAAAGTAGAAAAAAGCCCTACAATTAACAAAATGGAATACTATGCCAATTATGTTATTTGCATAAGTCGTTTAACAACTGTAACACCATATATATATATATTTATATGTATCAGACTTGTTGATTTATCGTTCATTGTTGTTGTTCGTCGTTCATGAACGATGAACGATTTTTAGTTTTCATGGGACAAATTTCCTATCAAAAAAAAGAATCACTTTTTCAGAAATCTATTTCTAAAAAAAGTCATCACTTTTTTCAGAAATTTATTTCTTTAAAAAAATGTCTTCAACTTTTTTCAGAATGGCGAACGACAAAAGAACGATGAAGACGAACGATTCAACTTAAAATAACGATAACGACGAACGTTCACTTTGGCGAGCGACAAACGACGACGAACACATTTTTAGCAAACGTCAACAAGTCTGATATATTTATAAACATATATATATATTATCAATTTAGAACTTAAATATTAATCGTTAAATATATGTAGTGTATGTCAAAATATCGTTGATGGCGCTTCTATCGACAAATATAGAGGCACAATTGTCAAAAGAGACGACGCTCTAATTATAGAATATATATTTTAAACACTCACAAAATAAATTATATTAATATCTTAGATAAATTGTGTCTTTGAAAATAGTTAAATACCTACCTATACGAGTATAGGGTAAAGTATTTACACTTAAACTATTCATTCAAAAAGCTTTGATCTGAGTGAGCATTCTCTTATGTATATATGTTTCAAGTTATTTATCAGAGCGTAAGAAGACTCCAACAAAACTAAATAAAATGGAACGTAAAAATTAGCAAAGGCCTCACAAGAAATTCTAATATTTTACTAGTAAATAGAAAATATTTATTATACATAAAAAAGCAGAGATAGAATGTATTTCCCTGGTGATGAAACATATGTTATATATATATATATATATATATATATATATCCAAAAAACTCCATATATAAATCTCAATTTGCGCAGTAAAGTTCATGCAAATTGTAATGGAAGGCTCTCCACTTAGTACTTTCAAAATGTTTTTATACCAGCTATTCTTCAAAAATAAAAGTCATTCTCATTTAATGAATCAAAATCCTTTGGAGCAAAATAAGATAATTTCTTTGTTGTATGAGCAGACAATCAGCCAAATAGGAAAACAAATATCTTATCTTCAAAATAGGCAAATAGATAAACACATATTTATTGTGCAATTTCACTCGTATTAGTAAAACTACATTACATAGAAAATAAAATAAGGATGGATAAGAAAAAATCCGCTTATCATAGGGGAAAAAATACTCTCTACCTTAAAGTTTCTATCATTTATAAAATAATTATCAAGTTCAATTGAGCACACATTCGATTCGCCCATTAAAATAATTATTAAATAGTTTGGATTGAGTGATGCCTCTATCAAAAATATTCATATTTCTGTCTGTTTTAGGGTATTATTTTAGGGTATATATATATATATATATATATATACCTATATATATATATATATGTATATATATTAGGAAACGACCGGGACACCTTTTTTGCCGGGACCCAGGCCGGGACTTAAATTTTTCAAGCTGGGCCGGAACTTAATATATATTTTCGTTCCTTCGACATTCTGAAGTGACGACGTTTTTTTAGAAAAGACTTTCCAAAAAAAAGTGACGACTTTTTTTTTGTAGAAAAGAATTTCAAAAAAAAAATATCAGAAAAAGTGATTTTTTTCTAGAGAAATAATATTTCGAAAATTCCTTTCTAAGAAAAACGTTGTCACTTTATGAATGACACTTTATTAAGTCCGGCCCGGTGTCTAAAAATACCGGGCCGGGCCGCTCAAAAAACAGCCGGGACCCGGCCGGGTACCCGGTCGTTTCCTGATATATATATATATATATATATATATATATATATATATATATATATATATATATATATATATATATATATATATATATATATACAGTTTCTGAAATGTTTACTCGTATGTTGTTATGGGAATATTATTCTATTAAGGATAGGTATTTTGAAAATATCTTTTTGTATATGTCATGACTGGAACGATGTTTTAATTGAATTTTGTTAATTTTAAAACATAAATATTATAATGCAAAAAAGTGTGTTTCTCTATACGGTTATATTGTATTAAATCAGTTAGGATATGAACATGCATTATAACAATATAACTATTTTTATTCATTATATTATTATCTTTTGTTTTTATACCCTTTTTCAGATAAAAAATACAGAATTTTATAACCCAAAAGAAGAAACCTTAACAACACAGAAAACTGTAACTATAATTAATTGTGGTTTTTATATTCATAAGTAAGTCGAGTGGAACATCATAAAACAAACAATTAGGATACAAATAAAGTTTTTAAAATTTGGTTTACTAGCCTAGGAATTCATATTATTTTATGGAGTCAGATTAATTTGGTCTCCAAAGTAGGTAGATTTTTTATTCTCCCCCATTATTTAATGTGAGATCTTTTATATTGATCCTGGTGATCAAAAAGTCTTAGATGTTAGAAATGTAACTAAAAACTTGGCAATATTACCTTTAAATAAAATATTTTTTTTCCGATAACACAAATAACTTTTGACCATCATAGAAAAAAATATTTACCAACGCCATAATTCATGGATACTTGAAATATATATTTCTATCTTAACTGGACAAGTCTTGTTGCTCAATAGCATTGAAGTACATATTTTAGGTGCAATAGTCAAGAAACTAATATTTAAATCTAATTAAATTCAGTTATATATATATATATATCATGAAACGACCGGACACTATTTTTCGCCGGAGCCGGGCTGGGCCAGCACTAAAAATTCAAGCCTGGTCGGGACCTTTTTTCAAAAAGTGCAGCACTACTTTTAATTTTTTAATATTTAAAAAAAATATGTAAAATTGTTTTTCTAAAAAACTTCGTCGTTTTCAAAATGACGAACGAACGAATATATTAAAGTCCCGGGCCGGTGGTTTCCTGATATATATATATATATATATATATATATATATATATATATATATTATATATATACAAACGTTCTTCGATGATGCCACATGCAATTAGATAGTTGATTCCCTATACTCATGGGTTCTTTTGCCATATTCCTTCAGGATGTACTTCATCTTTTTGAGGGTTAAGTTTGAAATCCCCTTGTTTATCACCACCCCCTTCTTCCTTGGGACAAATGAGCTTAAGAGGAAATGCTAATGAGGACGTCTTACTAATCTGATTAGAGGGGTTGAATGAAATACCCTTCGCATATACCTAGGTAGGTATACGAAAGCAGATGGTAAAGGAGGAGGAGGATTCCTCTGGTGGAAATGTAAATGTTGATATCATCTATCCATCTTGAGGCTTTAAAGGGTCACTTTTTCTATACAATTCATAGAAGCTGGTGTGTGTTGAGTCAGTGTAAAATCAGTTATACATCCAATCAGGTGGAGAAACTTTATGTTGTTGCTTCATAAAAAGAAGTTTCTTCAAGGACTCATCATATATGTCATTCGCCCCTTTTATATTCCTTAAGACTTAATATTGAGACTTTGACTACTCAAAGGAAAGTAACAAGATATCCTTCCTTCTACTCGTCGTTTATTCAACTTTAAAAAAACATATTTTGTCTTAAACGTGGCATGAGATGTATTCCTTCAGTTATTATATAGCTTGCTGTAGGTGATGCAATGACGTCATAAAGGGAGTACGATAGCTCAGTGTGTTAAGGTCGGCTTAACTCTCAATGTTGAGAGCGCAGGTTCGACTCCCGAGAGTGGAAGGTCAATATCATTGATAATATCCTTGGTTCGAGTGACTAATTTACACGATAATATACAAACTGTATTTGAGAATAAGTCTTTTTATATATGCCTGGGGACTATATAGGGATGTCTTTAGAGACGTTCTTGCAAAACCTCCACCAAATTTATATATTATATTATACAACAACAAGATTTTGAAAGAGTTTTTATTTAGTTTTTATATTTGTTATATAAGTTATTATTTCACTGTATTGCTGTAGCAGGTATGAAATAAAAGCCTTTATGACCGAAAAAAGCGACAATTTGTATTCTTAGGAATGGTATTCTTATATCTGAATGTATTTTCACATCTCAAAAGCCAATAGTAGAAGTGATGTTGGTTTTTATAATGTCGACTTCAATCAATCATTCAAGGAATTCGAGTGTTATCTTTAGACATAAGTTATAAAATTTTACTAGATATTGTATTATTGCGCTAAACTCAAATGTATAACAACAGTCCTCTCAAAACTTATACTTGGTTCTAATTATGAACAAAAATTATTATTTGCTTTTAATTTCATAATGTACAAATGTAACTGAACGATTAAAACTTGATCAAATGAATACTTGCATTAAAAACTGTGGCTGTCATTCTTCTGTAATAAAGGATAAGAGATGTTTAAAGCTTGGACTCATTCATTAGGCATAAATAAACATTTTATTGTCATAATTAATCAATCGAGCTTAGGATCTTGAATGTCTCAAAACGCATTTTACAAATTAATAACAAATGAAAAACTTCTAAATATAATATATTGTTAGGAATCAATCTTCTTTAGGTAATCCCATAATAAGCTGTGACTTATAGCTGAAGGGCCACAAACGTGTGAGATTGTCTAATAGGAGTTATTCACAGACAATAAAAAAGAGGGGGGAGAAAATACTCTTTTATATCTGTTCTAGGGGTCGACATCCTTTTTAAACATACGACGTACCTATATGTAAAGTTAAAAAGTTAGATCTCTCTTTTATATATGTGTGTTATGAGTAAGGTTCTTTAAAATACTATAAAGAATAAAGATACGAATGATAATAAATATTACGTATACATAAACATATATCTTCTCCTTCTCTTAGATAATATCTTGTTTATTTATATTCGTTTTATTTGAGTCGTACTCATGTTTGCTCAACACTTTTGCTACAGGGCTGTTCATAAACTTTCAAAGTTTTTTTCTTTTTAAATGCAGCCATTGTTGTTTTTTGCAAATAATGTAAAAAGGTTGTTATTTATAGAGGTCGCCCAAAAAGAGATCCAAGATTTAAGGATATTAATGTGAGATGAAAGCGGTACGAGGTTATTTTCAGAACTTACATTTTCATGTCATTAATTCCTAATAATTTATCTATATGTAACTACGTTATTTCATACTGGCAAAAATATAATCATTTTCTTGCACACAAAAATGTGTTTTCGTCTGACTTACGGCTTTTAACGGAACACATGAGCGGTATTCAATACGTTCCGGCTCATTTAACCCGGGATATGTAACGGCTACGTTATCTTATATAATTTTTTAATAACTCATTGTTATTATGTGTACAAGTCTAAAATAGATATATAAAGCCCCAAAGCAAATTCATATTGAAAACATAAATAAACAATTAAGTTTAATGCGCACATTATTATCTTCAACAAGGAGCTAATCTACTAAAAACATTTTTTATATTGTGTTAATAACAGTCCGCTATAATGACATTTAAACTCATAAAAACAAATTTTACAGTTACTAGGCATATAAAATACTTTAGACAGAAATAGAGACTCAGTATTTGTTTTGGACATATTTTTCTTTATTTCTTTTACGGACACTCCGCAGAGTGAGTTAGGGGCGTTGACATCGACAAAGTGTTTCCTTTGCGGTTGGTGGACAGTAGGAGGAAATTAATCTTTGCCGGCTAGCAAAAAGTAAGTATCTGAATGTAACTAAGACCTGAGATTCGGATTGGGAAAATAAAATAGAATTAACATATATAAGGCTGAAACTAACCCATCAATAGGACACTATGCATGAACGTGATTCTTTGGATTTGTCATGATTGATGAATTTGGATCATCAAGTCTTGTGGTATGTAACGAAATCTTTAGAATTAATATATGCCGAAACAACAATACGTGACATTAAAAAAGGTTGGATTTTTAGTTATTTAATAATATTTATTTTCCCATGTGTATGTTTACTAGTTAAACACACAATGTTGAGCCAAGATTATGGGTAATCATTAAAACATTGGGTTCCCGAGACACCATTTATAATTTATTCCCAACCCCACTAATTGTTATCAGTCACAACTATTACAGTTTTTAATTTTAAAACCAAGTGTCACTAGGCCTGTTGGCTCTACATGTCACAGTTATAGTAACCTGGTGCCACAATCTATACAAAAATAAATTTGAGTTCGTGATTTCACAATTATGCGATATTGAAGCATCGAAAAAAACTATCCATGGTTTCGTGTGTTACACAATTCCAAATTATGACGTATTTTGGAGTCAAATCCCCCACCGATACTCTTCAATTGCACGTAACTCTCACGTTACGTGCCCTTACTTAACATATATCTATATTTTAAATGAGTAAAATTATTAATTAATTTTGATCTAAAACTTACCAATAGTATACTTATAAAAAAGCTAAAAAGAAAAGAATCAATGAACAATGTGTCAGCCATTTGGGAGTTTATATCGCTTATTTAAACTTCTTAAAACACCTGTATGAGCATCATACACCTAGAAAGAGTGTCAGAGGGGGTTGAAGTCAAGGATTTATAGTGTCGGGTTGAAATTCTATACCCTGACAACAGAAGATAGCATTGTATACATGGCCTAGAACTCTGTATATTCATATAAACATCGCATGGGTAAAGTGAGAAGATAAAAATACTCTTTTTTTAATATAAATATATGTATTAAAAATTTACAGATTTCGTTCGTTATATTCTTCTATATATAAAAAATAAGTGGGTCAACTTCTTTGATGTTGTTTGTTATAAAACAGGAATATGGAAATTTAAGTAAATCATGTCCATGAGTTGATTAATCGTCCGAATGGATTGATATAAACTTTGTGTCAATTTATATAAAGATCTATGTAGATCTTTGGGTAAATTTGTGGCCTTTAAAAGCTCAGTGTATGGTATTTATAGGGACTATAACTTTATCAATAAAAATATAATCAACTCCGCACACAAATTCGCACAAACATACAAAACTGAGGATCAAAAAAAGGATGAATATTAAAATAATCGAGTCCTACGACGGAAATACATTACTTTTATCTGTGTGCCCTTCTGTTGATTGAACTTACATTGGGCATACTGATGTTATACTTATGCTCTGCAATTATTTTTTATTCTTAGATATTTATCTCCGATTATATCAAATTGTTGTTAAAAGACTAACTTTAATGATTGTGACATATCTACATAAGCGTTTAAGTAAGAGTGCTATCATTTATATTAAACGATACAATTCCCTTTATATTCTAATAATTTACTTATATGAAGTCCTTCAAATGAAACTTTCAATACTTGCAAAACTTTTTTTTATGAATACAATATCTGCAGGGCTGGTAAAAAATAACTTATACATTTAGTTATATAATGGCAAACGTACAACAGGCAGTTTCCTTGTGTAAAAATATTGTTGAAAATGTCGAAACCATACTATAAATATCTTCTTAATATATGAATAACCATTCGTTTGCTTTAATGCAAGATTAAAGACACATTAATTAAAGATTAAAGCTATATCATTAAATTTGAATGGAACAATACACATCTACATTTTTAAATATCAATGGAGCTCCATGATCACGACATTTCTGTTTCTCACATATTGTGATCGTAAAAAGTTTTATTTATCATTTTTTATATCTTTTATACACTATGACTGTTAATAGTTTCAATTTTATTTAGGGTGTTTTGTTCTTCGTTATTCGTCTTTTATTTTGGTCTACCTACTATAAATCTATGACAGAAGAAAAGAAGGAACCAAAAATATGGGTCACTATAAAACTATGCAATAAATAAACTAAAATTTATAAATGATATAACAAAAATAACATAAAAAATCCTGTGAACAATTATATAAATTAAGCATGATAGTTCAAATTTACTTTACACAAGCAAATATAAGCATAAAAAGGAAGGACGATTTCCCAGAGGAAAATAATTTTTGGGTGCGTGTTTAAATCAATGCCTTGCATTAACATTGTGATTTGTTACGAATAATATTTCATACATCGTTATATATTTTTATATCTGAAATGATATATTTAGAAGGAAAAATAGGAACTCTTGCAAGGCTGGAGTATATTCGATGACAGCTTGTATGTATGACAAAGAAAAGGCTTTGTGTTGACAGAGTTATGCTAGAGAGACATCTTTTAAGATGGTGATATTGATTTCACCGCTTGACAACTTAGTTGTTTGTGTTGTTTGAGTTTAATTAGGTCGAGTATACACACGCTTACAGTCAGACACACACACAAAAAAAACATGAAAAAATAGCATGGCTCTTTTAGTCCTCAGGCCAGGAGAGTAACTTGAGGACTTACTAGAAGGAAGTATACAATATTTTCATTTGACAAAAAATGAAGTAAGTGGTTTAAAATTACAATACAAAAACGTGTCCACACTTTTTCAATAAGTATTATTTTTTTACACGAAGAGAAGTATGTTTAAGGATATATCGAATATCAACAAGATGTCGCTTTTGTGGCATATTTTCTTGGGATTTTTTATTACCTTATTTCTATTGAATTACATTTTAATTCATTTGTGTCGGTCCATGTTATTCTGTTCGGTCCAGTCCGGTTCTATCGGTCCTTGGGATGGGTCCTTAAGACTGTCGGTTTTTGGGATCGGTCCTTGATATTATCTTTTGCAGTCATTTAATTTGTTAAAGAGTATTATTTAATACGTTCTAACTTATAATATTATATGTATATTCTATTATAACTTGGCGTAATTCAACAAAAGGGTAATATACCAATATATTAATAAAATTTGGAATCATTTTTCTCACAATATAGATTTTTCAGAATACGATATCAGTATTACTCATAAATGTTTCTGTAAAATAATATAACCATTTCGTTTCAGTTGCTATAGGCTAATTTAGGATTGCCATTAATCATAGACGATTTATTGCTGCAATAATAATCAATATTTAATAGTAACTAATAACATAAGTAAAAATTATTTATTTGCAATCTGTCATTGAAAGTGTTACTTTCCTTATATAAAGGATTTTCCTTTTCATAGCATTAAGAGATGTTGACGACACAGAAGAACAAGACCCACTGACCCCCTAGCTCCTCCGATTTGAATCCTATGGACTAATTTTTCTGAGGCTACCTGAGCGACACACCAACCGACTGGCTTACAACACCAAGGCCGCCCGGACCAACTCCATAATGAAGCAGGGCAGGAAGTTGGACAGGGCCCTGGTGGCCAATCCCTGCTCCTCCATCCGCACCAGGATCCAGCGCGTCATCGACGCAGAAGGCGGATGAATTAAATAAGCAGACTCTACACATCTGTACGAGCATTTTAATGTCTAAAAAATTGAACAGATATAAACGATTTTATGTGTATTTAAGTTGAGAGAGAAAAACAACGGGTTTGATCTTACCACCCTGTATATATATATATATTATATATATATATATATATATATATATATATATATATATATATATATATATATATATATAGTATATTACTGGCTTCGTCTAATCGAGAAACGTCTAAAGAATAAAATGAGAGCAATGTTTTTTATGAGTCTGCATTTTAAAATATAGAAAAGAGACCAAGAGAATGTTTGATCAATAAATGAACAGTGAGGAAGAAGACAAATGTTGTCTATCTTTGAGCTTTTTCCCGCCGACATTGAAACGACAGCTGGTGCTTTGATATTTATTACCTAAGACCTCTGCAGAGATTAGAATGAAGTTTTTTGATCTTAATAATAAATGAGTTGACGGTCGTCGTCTTTTATGAGCCGGTGGTGTGTGTGCGGTGGGAGCAATCATTTTCATCATCACTTTCCTTCCATTGCATGAAAATACCTGGAGGATAATTCTCAAGGTAAAACTCCTTTTTTAAAGTCATGGTGATTACTCATCGTCGGGTTTTTTTGGGTGGTCATGGGACCTTAGGCATATAGACTTTGCAAATCTCTAATGGGAACTTAGTAGTCATCAGGAGAGAGTATGGAAAAATGTGAGGAACTTTCTTAATAAATATTTTTAATTGGATTCAAAAAGTTAAAAATTATATAATAAAGTGTACAAAATAAGAATACCTTTAATGTTATTTTGTTGAAGGTGTATTATTTAGTATATGAGTTAATTATTTATCGATTCTTTGAGGAAACGATAAAACCATTTTTCTTTTTTATTTTCAATTCCAGAGTAAATAAATTTTTAATATGTACATGGGGAAAAATAATAGTGGCCTAATTTGTTAAAAAATATTCAAAAGTCATCACACGATATTTATTAAGAAATTATGCAAGGATCACAAATGTTATCAAATAGAATGAAAGTTTACTTGGTAAAAAATTAGCTTTAATTAGTGAAAAATAAAAACTATACAAATCACTTTACAATAACATCTACTTGCGTAAGTGGCTTTAGTTATGTTCATGATTCCTTAAGCTTTCGTTAGGCAAAGTAGTTTATACAGAATTCAATTAGAGGTTATTGAAGGTTTTGGTATCTCAAAAAAATCTAATCTTCTTAACATTTGACAAAAACAATTTTTTTTAAATAGATATATTGTCTGTTTTGTATCAAAATTTGTGGATTTTATATGCATATCCGAAAAAGATGCATTGAAACTGTTTTACTAAATAATTTAGCCAAAAAAAGTGATGACTGTGAATAATATTTACCGTCGAAAGCGGTCTAAGTCTTGTATATTGATTACAATATACCTGAAAGGACCTTGATATTTGATATGAACTCTATAACCTCTGTCTGACCTTCGACTCAGTTATTTTAATTAAAAAAGAACATGGATATAAAATATTTATTGATCATTTGATGATAAAGACCAAACTTTGGTTTAAAGAACATTAAAGTTCCTTTTTAAACAAATATTTCATATATTTTACATTTGGAAGTTTGTTATTGTCTAATCATGATACATAAAACCTGTGGAAGCATAAAATAGACATAGGAATCACATCACATGACTTTCCCTTAGCTTAAACTCTGATTTAACTAAATGTGGCTCGTCTAAAGTAGAATGGTCTGAGGCTTTTGCTAATCAATAACTAGTCCAAGACTTCCACTACGAATCCCTCCATCATACAAAAGTACAACTGCGTAAAGCTACTAAGGTTCTTAGAGGTGTTTAGCCTATATTTTCTTTGTAAATGCATGTAGTGCACGGATGAAAGTAAGCTCATGATTATTGTATATAAGGAGATTCTAAATCCGATTAGTTAAATGTAGTAGAATGCAGTTTTAATAAGGAAAGGGCAAATAAAGTATTTCCTTTTGTATCATGCACATAAAATGATATTCTTAAGGCTATAAAAACTTAAATCTGCGCATAAAAAGTAAATGCGTTTTCACATAGAATGACTGTTTCTCTTTAAAGATGTTTCTTAGGGGTTTTAAAATACGTGAAACTCGGATACCAGAAATGTGCGAGTAGATCCTCATTACATATATATGTACACTTTGAAAAAATCTACATCATTATAGAGCAAAATAAATATATTTTTGACTAATTTATATTTCATTATAAAAAATTCACTTATTATATGAGACTACAAAATAATATATACATATTTTATGGCGCTAAGTATGTTTATTTACAATTACTTAAAGTCTTTTAAAACCTTCAGACAAAGAATACTAAGTACATTATTATGATTTATTATAGATAAAGAAGTGGGTATAAAAGAGTCTTTTGAGTAGATTTTATCCACATAAGAATGTTGGTTTGAACACACAATATAGTTTTTACTAATCTACATTTTAATGTACACAATAAACTATAAAACGTGAAAAATACACTTCTGAAGTACTTTCGATAACTTATTAGCTATGAGCTTTTGACATCATTTACATGTTCGAAAAAATTATTAAAGGGAATCCATTTTTGTCCCGAGATTATAAATAAGGTGCACACAGTAAATTTGACTTTTATACCATATAATAGAAAACTTACTGATCTAATCTAATTTATAAAATATCAGGGTAAAAAGAGAGTAAAATTGCTGAAAGACACAAAAGATGAAACCATATTTTTGACCATTCAACGATTTCAAGTCCGAGTCCTGGCTGTTATGAAAATAAAATATCAGGTCTTAGACAACAAATGCCACGAAATAGAGAAGGGGGAAGCTTAAATCAAATATTTATTGATGTCCCTGAAAGTAAACAAATTTTTGTTTGTTTTGGCAAATGGAATGGCATAACAGGTTGTTTGAAAAAGTGTTTGTATGTTCTCTTAGGCCTAGTTACGTATATAAACCTGGACAAATAACAATACTACTTTATTCATTCTCATTTAGGAATGAAATTAATCTATTACAAGTGCTTAAATGTATCTATAGTATCGTAGAAGATAAGAAAAGTGTCGTATACAGTGTGCAGCAAAAGAAAAAGGAAAAAATATTTAAAAAAAAGTTTTATTTTAAAAATTTAAATTCTATATACCTAAAGTAATTTACGGATATTGGTTTATCAAATTTATATTTTTAAATTACATTCCATACAAAGACAAATCGTATATAAAGGAACCAAAGGTTTTGACGTGAATCATTCCGCTTGATTAACAGGCAGTTGAGCAAAATGTATAGTCCATTTGTATCTACAATATATATATATATATATGGTTCTTGTTTTTATAAAAACTGGGCCTATAATAAGAGGTCACCGAGCTTTAAGGACTTAAACAACGCTGCTAGATGTAGCTAAGCACTTTAAGAATATACTTTAAAATATAATTAAAAATATGCTATTTTTCTTGTAATACAAATAATTAAAGTTGCAATCTAAATTATATCGCTACCTATTAACTCAACCCTTTCAATTATTGCACTAACTCTTGTACAAAAAGCAAAGTAATCCTTCTGTGCTTAAAAAAATATTTTTATCATTGATAAAATAAAATGGAGACAACGCCTTCAATAATAATAAAATATTAGTCTTTCATCTTACAATCCTCTAATTGAGGACACACGCTGATGCACAGAGACATCATCTGACAAGATGTCAATTAAGAGAATCCCAGAGCGTTCTGCTCAAAAACAAGATGTACTATTGTATACAAAAAAAAAATCCATATATATACAAATATAATAAGAAAAATATTATTTTAATTAGGAACGGGCAGCAATCATCAATTCATCAGCAAAAACAAAAAGGGTAACCCATGGAAATTTTTCTTAATCCCTTGATATGCGTAATAAATTATTATGAGCTTTATGAGGAACTAAAACAATGACAAAAGGATGGGTTCTCATAGTAGCAGGTAGTATTCAATAAACAACTCTAATTGATTCCTTCTTTTTTATTGTTATTATTTTCTTTAGAGCTCAAAGAATAATCCCTTATTATGACTCTGTGAAATTAATCATATAGGATTTTCCACGGCTTCTAATAAGTGTATATATAAATAATATTACTATTTATATATATTTTATAAATCAAATATATTTATAGCTTTTAGGAAATCTCCGACTAGGTTTTTTTACAACTCTATCTCTACGCTTTACCAATAAAAATATAGATATCTTTATTGTTTCTGGACAACTTATCCCTTATATTATATGCCAAAACATTTTGTTGTTGTTTGTTCAGTAAAAGTAGTAAAAGTATTCGAAATGAGGTGTATTATGTACAATATTTATTATATATATTATTGTTTAGTGTATATGTTTATGTGTTGGTTGAGTATTTATCATGCTTACAAGGGTCTTATTTGGTTCGATAGAATTGCATATCCGACTGATATGATAAGCATTATAGCAGCCAATTTAGTCTATCGAACCTTGGATCTGCATTTTTTGCTGTTGGTATATTGACATCCGTTAACCTTACATTTTGTGAATTTGAAAAATATATATCGATTCATTATATGTAGTATATATTGTCTTCTTGATAATTGACCTTCAATGCTAAGGTTTGCTTTCATTAATTATATTCTGATTTAAAAAATAAATTGTTTCTAAAAAGAAAATATTTCCAATTATACTTTTATCTTGGAGAAAGTAACTCATTGAAAGGTCATTACTGATGGATAACGCAAATTCAGACGAAGTGAGTTCATTTTTGGAGCTAAGCGAACTAAATACACACCTATATCCAAAAAACATTCGATCAAATCAATAAACAATATAGAAATGCATTATTTTACACAGATAGAGATAGTGTACTAATATATACATATAAAATACTAGCTTATTATTTCGATTTGATTAGAAGACAGTAAATACTTTAATTTATATATGTATATACATTATATTTCAAACAAATTATATTATTTTCTTGTTTTTTATCAATCAGCTGAGAAAATTAATTTAAAGTTCACGATAATGTTTTGAACAAACTTAAATATGTTTTATAACAGTTTAACTGAACATGTCCCTTTACTTGAAGAACGTAACGTACAAAGTTTGTGAATACTTCCTGGTTATCCATTCGAATTACTAAGTGTATGTACCGTCTTTAATGTATTTTATTGCTTATAATACCAATATATTTATAGTCCATATAATCCAGTATGCTGCCCATTTATTATTACGATATAGACTTTAAATATACTACTGAATAAATATATGTCTTTAAAAAACCTTTCGAACATGATCATATATATCTTGTAATAGCATTACAACGCAATAAAAATAATGCAAATACGAAAAATATTATTGAAAAAAGCTTTCCTTTCATTAGCATGTTATCAGATGGCTTCAAATTATAATATATATTTACTCAAAAATATTGTTTTTGAGTGAACAGGCTGAAGTTCACTTTTTTGCCGGAAGGGTCAACATCTTGAATTAACAATTAGTAGTTACCAAATGAAGTATACTTATGAGGACTAATTTAGACGCAAACTCTTGATTGAGATGCTCTCACCTGGATGTTTACCTTTTTGACTTTTAACTCTATAATAAACAAAAATACAGTTTAAATTTACACTATGAATAAAGAGTGTTATTTTGGGTTCTATATTTACACATATTTACTTAAATAGCATAATATAATAAATATATTACTATACATAATATATATATATATATATATATATATATATATATATA
>CP045900.1:16437749-16467110 GCA_013387185.1 Caligus rogercresseyi | reverse complement strand
ATTAATTTTTTTGCCTATATGGTTCGATAGAATAGCATCCGACGGAAATAAATAAGCATTATAGCATTAAAATTTGTCACTCCAACATAGGATCTTATCAGGAGCTAGACCAAAAATGACCATCCCCTCTAGGGAGTATTCGAACCTGGCCACCAATATTGAGGTTGAACACGTCTTAACGCACCACGGCTATCGCACTCCCAATTTATGTTTGTATATTTGTTATCAACTGTGAAATATAAAAATAAACTTTATATTATAAGCAAAATACAAACCATTCCAAAATGAATGAAAAACACATTCAAACGACATTTATTTATTGTAACTACTATTTACAAGAAAGGGAAAACACATCATCAGCCGTTTCAGAAGCTCAGGGGGGTGGCTCTTCATGACGTTAATGGCCTCAAAGAACCATGATGATGATATCTCATCGGGGCTCTTGCGTCCTCTGTTCTATTCTTATTCGACAAAGAATTGCTCCATGGAAAAGAAACATAATTGCTCTTCTTCCTTAGGTGTAGTAGTAGGGACTCTTAGGACTAGCAATGATAGCGGGTGGTCCATCCACATACACACACAGACAAACACCTCCCTCAGAGAGAAGTCAGTTGTTTCCACTATATACATGTATGTAATATACATGGATTTTTTGTTCTATTCATTAAAACAGTGAAGGAGAGAAAAAAAATATATATAATAAAAATTGTTAACTGAGTATCACATGAAGAACAAATTTTCATATCCATCACACACATACAGTATAACAATCTACAAAATCTCTTACGTAACAATGTAGACTTAATCAATCATGTCTCATCTTGGCAAATGGGATTTTAAGTTATGAATGTAATGAATGAATTTATTGATTCAGTAAATTGATATATTGATGAAGGGGGGGGTTCTAACCCCCCTTTTCTGTCTCGCATCACGTCCTCTTTGAAGGGTGATTTCCCTGTGATGGTATATTTATACTAGTGATGAAGGCGATTCCCCAAGGCCAAATTTTCACATTCAACATTATCTTGTTTACCTTCAATTACCTTTTTTTCGTTTTGGCCTTACATTTGTTACTTTATCCCAATCCTGTTTGTGATAAATAAAAAAGAGAAAAAGATATTACCTCAAATTCTAGACAGGGGCTTAATGTTACTTTGTATACTTTATTTTTTTTAATGGGCCTTTTATTTAAAAATCATACATAACGTAATATATACAATAATAAATAAAAAGTGCAAGAGAGGTTGTGAATAAAAATAATAAATAAATTTTTAGCTTACAATTAATCCTCTGAAGCACGATCCATATATCATTAAAATATCATAAACTAAATTATATAAGGTGGAAGTGAGTACACGAAAAAGAGAAACAAATTTTGTAAATATAAATAAGAACATATTTTATTGCACGGCTCCCTCGATGATGTTTGAAGTCCTCTAAATCTTCTAACAATGAGTCTCAAACGAGAGTAAAAATGAATGAACCACTGAGGAATAACTTTGAAATACTTTAATTTACCATGACGTCAGCGATCAAGTAGGTCATTCTTGATTCTTCTTCTATAAAGTCAATATTTATTCGGTAATGGTTTGTAGAATAAAATGAATAATTCAATGAAATGACTAAATATCTCTTCGTTCACAATCCAAACGTCCTTATCGATAACATGCCCTACTTCATATTTGACGTCACCTTAAATAGATGAAAAATTAGAATAATACAACCTCTGAATGTATAATATCTAGTAGTGTCAATTATAAGTCTCTTTTGAGAGGGGGAAGACTATTCTCCTCCATTAGTCCTTAATAGTCTGGATTGAATAGGCGTCTTACTTTACAATAAAACAAATAAATATTATCAGAACAAATAACAATATTCAGTCTTCATATAAATGTTTACGTGAATATATTCTAAATATGCCAATGGGCTATCATTTAATTTTTTTGCCTATTGGGTTCGATAGAATTGCATCCAACCGGATATAAATAAGCATATAGCATTAAAATTAATCTATCGAACCCAGGATCTTATCAATGAGGTATACCAAAAATGAATGAATTCGAACCTGCGCCCCCAATATTGAGAGTTGAACACGCCTTAGTGTACACGGCTATCGCGCTCCCTTAAATATATATACAGAAAATACACGGTATCAATTTGTATCAGATGATGAACGATAATTCATAGACCTGGTGTACAGAAGAAATGAACCAAGAAAATATGGTCTAGGAAGAAGTGACCAGAGATAGAAAAAGAAAATGATGACTCATGGAAAAATGGGCCAAATGCTGGGTAGGCTTGAGTCAAATGCATCGAAGTTTTGCACAAATACCATTTCTCATATAATTGAGTAAGTTATAGCGAAAATATTTTATATAAGCAATTATATATAAATAATTTTAATTATATTAAAAAATTAGTTATTCTTATTTACGAGGCAAATATTTATTTTGGCGGTTTTTTTTCATGCGTCATCATTTCCTTTGTTAACTTGGGTCATTTCTTCTTGGCCCCTTTTTGGGGACATTTCTTCGTAAGCCGTATTTTCCTCAGTAATTTCCTCCTAATATCCATAGATTACTGAAGAAGTGGAATTGTGTTTATTGCTCAGTGTCATACTGACCAGTGTGGTTCATCTCGTACAAAACGAGCTTAAGTTAATCATGCAAATTTGTCATACTGTTGGCACAACACACCTTAAAAAACTACTTTTGGACTGTTTTAATCGAATATTTCGAAAACATTTAATGTTTATGATATTTGGATAATTTATTTAAAGAATAGTTTAAAAGAAGATTATTACAATATTTAATAAGAAGACAATCTTTCACAAAGGCTTTACATTTCTTTTGTTCGCTTGGATACTCAAGGTATATGGATTTAGATTAATTACAAGAATATATTTCCAAGGATTAGCGTTAATGATGGGAAATACTTTACAATCAAGTACCACTAACATATTATTGATATTTAGCTTCTTTGATAAAAATGTGAATGGAAAAAGAGGATCTATAATCTCCAGAGCTGAATTCAGTATCGCCGATTCGGTATTCGGTAGATTTTATTATATAACTACCAAATACCGAATATCGGTCGGTGCGGTAGATAAGACAGAAAGATAAATTTATGTATGTATCTGCTCAGTGACTTCGTCATATGCATCTAGTATCGGATAATTATTACAAAAGGCAATTAAGTACATAATTTGTTATAATTTGTTTAGAGATGATTTGACGTTTAATACATGTTATTTTTATATATAACATATATGCATTTTTTGAAATGGAAGGCAAAAGCAAACAATTATTTTCTCAACTGTTTTTGTTAGTCATTGTCCGATATTAATTGCTTTCAGCTCCGGAGTTTTTTATTTATTTTGCAAAGTTCAACTTCTTATCACCAGGCACCACGCTTCATGTTCTAAATACCGATTTACATTCGGTAGTCGCAGCTCTGATCTTATGATACAAATGTTGTAATTATCATTGTATATTTTATGGAGTAATTTATCAGATTACTAGCCATTTGATCGCATTGTTACTGTTGGTTCGGCAATGACTAGTCGTCTGCAAATTGCTAGCATTTGATTCAGTTACCTATATTTCATGTCCTCTAAAAAACGTTCCAAAAGGAAAGTTAAGTGTCTTAATACATGTTGATTTATATTTCATAAACACATCATTGTTCATTCATTTTTTTACAGTCTTTATGACAACAGAATGATATTGATTCCTTGTTCATTAAGTTGACCGTAACATTCCTTCAAATCTAATGTTAAATCAGAAGATAACAATATTAACTAATCTGCAATAAAAACATATAATATTAATTACCAAGACGACAAAATGTTCAATCTCACCTACTTAACAATAAATATATTTAAAAAAATTAAGATGACAAAAGTGTAAAATAAATTACTCAAAATCCGATTAGAAAACTTTTCCCATCCACTAAACACACAATCATTAAATTAATCCATACAAAAAATCATGAACGTGTTAAATAAATAATCTTTGGTTTATGAGACGAACAACATATATTAATAGTTCTACTATAGTTAAGAAAACCTTTTTCCATTCACAGTGGAATTATACGTCTTAAAAATAAAAAGAGGAACAAGACAACCCTCCCCGTAAATCAAGGTACCCCAAAGAAAATCCCTACTAATAACAAAATCTGACAGGAATGAACGTGAGAGTTTTGAAGAGAGAGAAAAAATTGAACGTCGTAGTTTGACGAGTGTATCTTTGTGATGGATTCGTGTTGAATAAAGAAGGTATGGAGTACTTAAGTAATTTCTATTTTTATATGCAATTACACAAGATATCAATACAGTCAATAAAAAAGTATATATATATATTATATATATTTCAGATGCATCCATAGAGATATATTATTAGTAACATAATCATTTGAATGGGGGCATTTCATTATTTCAACCCGCTGGAGAGCCATTTTGAATTTACTTGACGTCATAAAAGAATCATTGAAAGTTGAGTACATTCCTATTGAACTTAGAGATGTACAGATATAGAGAGCTTATTGGATTCTTCAGAGTCATATTTCCTAATATAAACACATCTTTCTATCTCTTTGATCAGCTAAGATGACGTAATACAAATTACTTTGTTTAGTTTGGACACAGGACACAGCTGAACGACGATGTTTCTTGCTATTGAAGGGAATAAGCTTATATATTTGTATAATATCTCTATGCTTTGATTATCCAATTATACAAACATTGATAATGAATAAACGTCATCCATAAAATCACATATGACGTCACATATATGAGCTAATGCTTGTTTAATGCAAAATGATTCGTAGCAGCTGCCATTCTTTTTCTCTTATATATAGATCATTGCAAAACAGATATAATAAGTTATCATATCCATATTAATAAACATGTCAATAACATTTCAGGGTTTTCCATACTCAAAACATATACAGCAAATAAGAGCAATGACCTCTATTGCAAAAAAAATCAGCAATTTCACTCACTCCATATATATTATGAATTGACTAATCAAATTAAATTGATCAATAAATAAATACTTATTTACAATATTTTTTTTCATCGGCCATTCTTTCTTATATCATAATTTATGAACTTGTATGTTTCTATGATTTTGTACCCTCCTCCTTCCTTTATAGCAGTATCATCTCCAAAGAATAACAATATAAAAACTCCCGGCGGGCTTAAGAACTCCCTTTGCGTCAGGAGGACGCTTCTTATTTCTTCTTCTACGTTCATTATGGCGAAGCGCACGCTAAATCCATTTTTTCTTTTTTTGAGTAATCCAAAAATCAACCACTACCTCAGTTAAGTTTCAATTCTCAAGAGTCCACGACGTATTTCACACATGCTTTATTTAGACAAAATGTGTTATGAGCCGTGTGTGTTGTGAGTCTTCAACAAAGTGAGGTGATCCTATCCATTGGTACATCCATGCTGAAGATAGCCTACCATGAAGTGTTCTTGTCCTAGCCCTATCTGGTGACAACGTGAACTGGTTGAACGATTCCTTTTCCTATAAGTTATACATTCTGATCCTACACCATTCCCATCACATCCGACGAGATGGATTCCCTTCTATCCTTTGCATCTCTGCTACTCTTGACGGCTAGTCTGAGCGGAAGCATCCTTGGAGCACCAGGACCTTTTCCACAAGGTAAGATCAAAACGGAATAATAAATCCACATCAAATTTGACTTGAGACGACATGTCGCGACATGACAGTTCATTGTAAATAAGAGCTCTATGTGTCACTCACATCGGTATACATGATGGTTGAAGTCATCGTAGAAACCAAGTCAACCCTTTTAAAAGAAGTTGGGATCTTCTTTGGGAGACAGAAATAGTGACATATTTCATATATCAACAAGGACGTGATTCGAAAATCGTCTACAGGCTCCTAAGACCGTTTCTGAGCAATCAGCTTTACTTATAAGGATGACTGATTAGGCTTACTGGCATGATAAACGAAATGCTTTCTGTCTTAAAGCAATCAGAAACAAAGTTGAATTATAGTCATATTTTCATATTCCATTATTTTTTAAATAAGACTTCATTTATATACAGTTGTTGCATACTATAATATATTCAGTTTAATTCCTACTATCTTCATATATTTTTTTTATATTTGCAACCACTTTTCAATGAGGGTATTTCGAACTAGTCTTTCGGCCAATAGATCCCGTTCAACGCCAATACTTTCATCTTATATGATTGGCTGAGGTGGGGTGATCTCTCCCATCTTATCCACTCAATCCCATGTAAATATGTATATAAATTCACTTTTTGATGAGAAGCTTGGTTTTCAATATTTCTTTTTCTAAATACTTAGAAATCTTCCACATACTATTTCATTATTCCTCCTCCGTCTGAGCAATTAAATCATTTAGAATCCGCCTCAAGGCCCCTCCCCCCCCCCCCAAAAAAAAAGAGCTCAATAACAACCCTATTATCCGATATGATTGACTGATTAATAAGCAATATAAATGGTTAGTGTGTTTTTGTTCTTTACTCACCAACAAGAAAATCCCCATTACAAAGAAAAAAGCCTCTTTATCTTTTTTCATTTTTTCTATTTTATCATGTCTATAACATTAGATCATTTAGTAGGACGTACCTAAAGCCTATAGAGCACAGCCCAATGACAACCCTACTCTAGCTCTTTGAGATGAAGCGATTTTGTAAGGAAATAATAGTCTTGGATTTGTATTTTTATATTATTATAATGATTCATATCAGCCAAATGCCCTCATCATGACTTACGTAGTTTCTTATATTCTGCATAACCATTGCTATCCCTTCCTAGAATATTATTATTTTAATACATTTCAAGACAGTGTATTGTGTGACCCACCATCACAAATATATATCTCATTTTCTCCCTAAAAATACCCGCCGTGTTATTCAGTCATCAAAATAATAATAAAAAAGTCGATCCATCATCGCGTTTCTGATCAAAACAACTGAAGAACACAGAAAAAATTAATTGTTTTTTTTTGTTCTTCTTCTTAGTTTCTAATGATTGCATATATGAATAGATGATTCTTGGTTTTGGTCCTTGCTAAAGGAAATACTTATTTCTCCCTAAATGGTGGTCTGGGGACTTCATCAATTGGTTCAAAAGCGTTGGCTGTAATTATCTTCTCACGCCAAATTGTCATTGATGGCTTCCGTTAAGAGTCTCTTATTATTATTTTTTTTACCTAACCTTAATTCTCTTTTTTTATTTCTCTCTTTGTACCAGAGTTCATGTGAAAAGACATATATAATTATTATTATTCCTCAACTGGGTGCTAGTAGGATCATTCTAATTATTGTTTTTGTTTTGTGTGAGAAGGACTTTTGTGGAATAACACATTTATTGATGAGGGTTGTTGTCTTGGTCCCCCACACTGTTTCATGAGTTTGTCTATTTTCATCTTGTTTATGTTTCGTAGTGTTTTGGGGTAGTAGTAGTAGTAGTGGTATATTTAATAAAACCCATGTTTTTATGTGTTTCAGGGGAAGATCCGGATGGTACCAAGTATAAGACAGCTTATAAATGTGAAGGTGATCACATATTCATCCGATGCGATGTCTCTGAGACGATCCGCGTCATTCGGGCCAACTATGGACGATTCAGCATTGCCATTTGTAATAAACACGGCTACACGGACTGGTCCGTCAACTGCATGTCCCCCAGAACGACCCGCGTCTTTCAAAACAAGTAAGTTGATGATATTTTGTAAGGCGGAGGAAAACTGTACTTAGAGAAAAGTTGTACGAGAACAAAATATATGGGATTTGCTTCATAACGATGTTATAAAGTCAATGGTTCTATATGTCATTTTGGCTCAATTCGGTCTCAAAGAGGATTATATATCTTAGTCCACCGTAATGGTATCTAATAAGACTTTAACTTTCATTTAATTTTAAGGACTTACTTCAAAGTAAATGGACCTATCAATCGCATGTTCGCTTACAGAGACTGATATATCCAATACTCATGTTATCACATTTATATACCTCCTTATGGAGACCGCCCTTGAAGATTTTCTTTTTGAATAAAACGACATCAAGGTCGCGGCTAACTGAAACACATATTTTGAGGTTAAAGGACATCCCCCAAAAAAGTTATTTTCATCTGACCCGAAATTGCTGCATCAGAGAAAAGAAAGAGAGAGAAGAAAATACAGCAACAACATATTATCCTCCCACTATAATCTTTTCGTTGTTTTTCCTTCTGTGTTTAAGAATAAATACAAGTCCCTGAGCAAAACAGTCATTATAGTCCAATCCAACATCTGCAGCTGATTTGTCTACTTTTGAAAAAAAAATACAAAGGTCCTTCTTTTCTTCTTTTGGGGGGGAGAGAGGCGATAATAAATATAATAATATGTACTAACAATTGACTATATATGAAAAGGACTTCGTTAATATGTATAATTAAGGTCTCTCTAGTAAAGAAGAAGAAAAAAAAATCCTTGAATGCATTTCACATAATAATTAGAAGGGACTTTTTTTTTCTCTACCTTTAACAACGGAATAACACATTATTCTTTCATAGATGCGATGGTCGAATGAACTGCTCCATGCCCGTCAACTCCAACGTTTTTGGTGACCCCTGCCCACAAACCCAAAAGTACGTTGAGGTCCACTATGCCTGTATTCCCAAGTTCCGAACCACGACAACAAAGAAACCCCTTCCTCCATGGTTCCTGGAAAACGGAGCCTCGGAATTGTGGAATAGTCAGATCTCCCTTGAGAGCGCTGAGGCATCCTTTTCATCCGCATCACCAACGTCGTCCACGACGAAGCAAAGAGATGACGGATCCTTGATTTCTCATTCCACGCTCACTCCGTCCGCTATGGACGATCGACGGCCCATTATGGTGACAAAGCCCTCAACTACCCCTCTTCGAATCCCCATCACGACCCCAAGGATCATCACCACCCCATCCGTGTCTAGCAGTTCATCATCAAAGGAAGTAGAAGAAGAGGATGGAATTACGACTGAGGCCGTTACTCCTGATTCTTCTCTTGTATCTACTGATTCCCCACCCAACCTTGCCTATGACTCCTTCATGGATGCATCTGAATTCCCACTCATTGAAGGTAAGCAACACAGCTCTTTTCTTTATTTGCCATTATTTTAAATATTTTGTTTGTTCTTACAGAGACAGAATCCATTGAGATCATAAATATGGACTCGGAAGATCTTCAGAATCTTTGCTCTTCAAAGGAATCCCGCAACGTCGTCTGGCCTTGGACTCAGAAGGGTGACATAGCCATTGTGCAGTGTCCCCCGGGTGCTACTGGACTTGCCCGATGGGCCTGCATCGAGGATGAGTCCGGCTTTGGATCAGAGTGGGCTGGTTCTCAGCCGGATATGAGCGACTGCAAGTCCGTTGGAATGACGGATTTGGAGGTTCGTGTGCGGGAAAAGGAGACTGAGAGGGGTCTTGCCTACTCTCTTGCACATTTGACTAATTCTAAGGATTTGTATGGAGGGGATCTTGAGTCCAGTGTGGCTGTGCTCCGAGCCATTTCTAATAGGATCAACTATCTCTTTACAAAGGATGAGGACTCCTTCGAGGCGGAGGAGTCTTACATCCAAGAAACATTTCAAAATGTGATTCGAAGTGCTGGGAACTTGATTGCTCGAAAGCATCGTGGGCCTGGCTTGATCTTCATCGATCCAGTCAAATGAAGATTGCCAACTCCCTCATATTATCTCTACAAGAAAATGCCTTACTTCTCGCAAAAGTGATTGATACCCCCGAATTCCTAGAAGAAATATCCACCAATATCAGTAAGTTGTTATAATATTTGAAGTAATTCCCAGATACTAACGTTTTTTCTTTCTATTTCTCCGTTCCAGTGATGGCTCTTTCTGTTAATAAAGTGACCACGAACTCAAACGGAACCGGTTATCCCCTTAAGTCCTCCTCAAGCAACCGAGTCTTTGACCAATGGCTCCAAGAGGACTCTATTTACATCGACCAATCCACCCTCGAGGCTCACACAGGACAAGACAACTTGGCCAAAATCATTTATTTCTCATATCAAGACCTGGACGAAATCTTAACCAATGGAGAAAAGAACTTTCTCAAGACGCCCTACATGGGCCAAATCCTCAACTCACGTATCATTTCCTCAAGTGTTGCCGGCTATAAATTTGGAGTTAAAACCTCAAGCCCTGGCATAACTGTGACCCTGAGCCATCTGATCCCGAATGCAAGCAATCCGGTTTGCGTTGTGTGGGATCTGGATCTTCATGCTTGGAGTGACGAGGGCTGTGTTGTGGAGGAACATGATCCTACTGGAAGAAAGACTGTGTGCAAGTGCGATCGTTTCTCCAACTATGCCCTCATGATGACCCTTCCAGGCAAGACCCTGATAGGAGACTCAGGGCAGCGGGCCATTGAAGCCCCTGGACTCTCACAAAGCACGATTCTGACCTTGGAAATTGCTATCTACGTTGCTGCCACTCTCTCCCTCATCTTTATATCCATCATTATCTTTAGAGTAAGCATAAATTATTACTCTTTCTTACCAAAGCATTTGTATAACATATTTATATATCTTTTTTCAGTATCGTTTAAAGATCTATAAGCTTCTCATGAAGTATGACTGCTTCAAGGATGAGAAGAAGCCCGGTCTAGGAAGTTGCCCCAAGAGCCAAAGCTTCTATAACGGTGTTAACCTCATGTCCTCCAACTCTCAGCAAAATGTCGTCCCCTACAAATCAACTCTGAGCAGGGTAAGGATGAATTCAATTTATGAAACAGATCATTGAAGTTAAAGAAACATTATATTTAAATTATACTTTCACAATATTTTGTAATTCTAGAAAGAGTATCAAGTATAAACTTTTGATTGTCTTGTAAATATGTTTGCTTTATCATTTAAGCCAATGAATGGGGTTGTAATGCTCTTGATTGAATTATTTTTATTTTTCACTTAATATGAACTAAAATGAGGAAAACAATGTCTTCAAATTGTTAACAAAAGGGTTTATTCATATTCCTTGATTAAAAAACCATTCACTTTTAGTTTTTTTGGTATCAGTTGGTAGAGGTTCACCTAATTGTACATATACATATTTCATGTTTGCAAAGTTATGGCTCAAATGTAAAATAATATCCCATAAAATATTCCATCTTATATTTATATTTGTTTATTTTGCTTTTACAGTTCATCACGGATCCAGACTCTGGCTACTCTAATGGAAGTCTTGCTCCAAAGGCCTACAAATCCTATCACATCGAGGATGAAGATCCACTCCACGCCACAAAACAGCTACGAGACGTCGTCTACATGAGCCCCCAGCTCTCTCAGCTCACAAACACCCTCAAGGCCAAGAAGAAGCACTGCAACGGTGACCACTTTACTCTGGAGGCGTCCCATAGGAGTCACGTCGATTGCCATCACTCCATGAAGAACGACGACACCATTCTCCCGGAAAAGGAAGTCGTCTTCCGCGCAGTCTCTCCCCACGGACATGTGTATTGGGAGATTGATCCCAAGAAGGAAGAAGAGTCTACGACAAGCGACGACGTCTCACGACAGTCCTCCCATCGATATAGTGACAATCGTTCCCTTATTCGAGACGAAGATGAGGAGGGAAGAGTTGTTAGTCCTTCATCCTCCTCATCGCCGGCCAATGTACTTGTGAACCCCTTTGCGGAGCTCTCAATGATTTCAGAGTCCTCCTCTAATAGTCATATGCAGCTGAGTGACCCTGGCCGCTTTCATTCCCTGAGGCCTCAGTCTTCCACGCATCAACAGCAGCAACTTCACGCTCCCTTTATGGCTCCCTCCAACACTACCTTCCGACGGACCAGTGGAGACGAGCTGCAGAGACAAGTTCAAATTAGAGACATTCGATCCATTCCGGCCTCAGTCAAGAGTAACGACTATATCCTAGCTAAAATTCAGAATCACATGGGACGAGCCCCCTCCCACAATCAAGGACAAATATTTCGTGAGGCGGCGAAACAAAGGAAGGTTTAAAGGAGGGACTGTGAGAGGAAACCAATGAATATTCGATGATGTCATCGTAACATTCTTTTACATATATGAAATGAATATTGATATTTCGATGACATCATAGAACGTTTTATATCAAATGGGGATCTCTTCCTACTCTCCCTCAACCTTGATATATATATTTTAAAGCCCCTTGCCTTAATCCTTATATTTTTTGTTGTTTACTCTCAATTTTTAATGTATTACCCGGCTGTGAATTATTTTAGAAGTTTACTGTGTAATAATAGTGTACACCCATGTTGAGTCAAAGTGACGATTGATTGGCGGATCTATTATGATACAAAGGGACTGTTCTTTTTGTGTGTGTGCCCGCTAGAGGAAGATTTAAAAAAAATATCATGAGGTGTTTTTTACTCCCCACTTCTTGTCAGATCTTAATAGGATATCTTATTCCTCATGTTCCTTAACCCAATGACGTCAGTATTGGTATGCATTTATGTTGTGTTTTTTATGCTAAACGTGTCTATGTATACCAAGTCTAACTTTTTATATATCGTTGCCAAAGACTTCCTTCTTATCCATTCGCAGGCAAGCATATTTGCCCTATTCATATGTTCAACTCCAATTTCCAATGTGATATCGTCATCTTACTTTTTTTGTTTATCTTTTTATTTATTGAGAAAATATATACACAAACATTATAATCACTACTATATCATACTCAAGTTGTTTTATTTCTTCAAAGAGATTTTTAAATAAAGTCCCTGTGATTGGACTTTGGGAGTGAATCTATAAACTAATAATATTTCTCCATGGCCTTTGTGAATTGTGTGTCTTAGACAATATTGGGGCTTGGACTTGACTTTGTTCGGCCATGTATCACATACAACAACGCTCTGATCGACCAGCTTGAGTAAGGTTAATTGTGGAATGGAAAACTATCATATTTAAGGCCAATAGTTTTCAAAAATTGATAGGCTTAATGATATATTGAAATGTAGTATCACTCAAATATATACATATTATATTCCACTCATAAAGTCTTTTTAAAACCATGCTTCCACTGTTTCTTTATTGGATATAGAATTATTATTCGACATAATTCACCTCCAATGATTATTGCCCTTAGTTCCTCGAAGTATGAGTATAGTCGGCCCTCGCTACTTCGCCCCTCGACATCTCGCAGTTCTTTTACTACGCGGCGACGGCTTGGTTCCCGTTTTTCACGGCAAAATGTCCCCATATGAACTCAAGGGCAGAATTTTCACACAAATATATATCAACATCGCGACCCTCATTTATATCGCGGTGGTCGTGTAGTGGATCCGGGCGTCGCGACTTTGCAAGGGACGACTGTATGTCGTAATTATTTTTGCAATTAAGGACTAAATATTTAAAAGTGACAAGGGGGCATTATATTTACGTTTGTAAGCACGAAAAAACCGGCTTTTAAAACATTTGAGGTAATCATGACATTTTTGCACACATATAGTTGAATAAAACGCTTGACTTCCAAAAGAACAAGATAATCTACGAAAGCATGGATGACCGAATGAAATAAAAATCCACAATTATTACATGGATAATAAAATTTAATTTATTCTTTGGAAATCTAAAATTGAGCTGTACATTTCGCACAATCAATCTTAGACATAAAGACAAATATTTTATTATATTGGACCATTAATAGTAAAGCACGAATATAGGCCATTAAGATTAGTATATGCATCCCTTTCATATGATACAATGTGTATCAAATTTTATAGTCCAAATGTTTTTTAGTATGCCCTTTAAACTACATGTTTGTTATACTTTCTCGAAACTTCATCTCCAGTTTTAATGGGTCATTTCGTTTAGTCATGACCTTTTTCAACTGCAAAACACAGAGACAATATATTGTGTATGCAAAATATTGTTATTTTAAAGAAAATGATCTTATCTGACAATTCCTATAATCTTTTTTAGAACGATACCTAGATGATGGTCCTATGATGATAATAGAGAGAAAAAATAAAAGGAATCTTTACATGAGCATTAAAAATATTTCTTTATATTGTTTTTTTGTACTTTCATTCTTTAATTAATATTCAATGCCACCTAAAACTAGCTATGAAATATACATAATAATAAAGTTCTTATTTATAACAATTATGATATATTTATATATATATATATCACAGTCATATTTTATGGGACAGGATTTCACATTTGCTCAGCCTGAAACTACTTAATATTATATTTTTAAAATTGACACCCCAAACAAATCAGTATTTTTCTTCAAAATCCTCTTTATTGGCATACTAATTAAACTTCAGGAATCAATTATTCTAATACAATATATATTTTTTTATTGAGGTAAACATCATAATGTTTGAATTAAGCAATATACCAGCGCTTCATAATATTTTTTCAAACAGGATTTACTCATTAAAATGCTTATATATAAACTATTATTTGTAAAGTTCATGTACCTACGGAAGTGATGTATTTTTAGAATGCTTGGTGTAATGCAAACCCCACATATACAGAGTAGGCTGATAATTTTTTATGTATACAATCAAAGCAAACGAATATGTTGTATCCCGACATCAGTTGGTTAAACTCAGACGTAAAGAAATCATAAGAAATTTTATATGCGCATATGACTTGTTTATTGTATTCATCAGCGTCTTATTGTATTCTTGTTAATATCATGTCTTATATTTATAGTATTAATATTTAATTTATACGTGTTTTGTTCTTCCTTTCTTTGTTATTATTATTTTTGTATATAGTTCACTTTGGAACGCCTTTGAATATAGAAGGGGGACTGATGTCTCCCAAAATTATAGATACAGTCCACTTTTATTGAGGCCCGTCCCTGCCTTTAAAGGGAAGGAGTTCACTAGGAACTTTTCAATCATAGAGTTTCAAGTAGTTGGTTTACTTGCACATCGATATTTCTTCCTTATATTTGTTTATTGCCGGCGTTTGTATGGGGTTCTATAATATTTTTCTAAATTATTATATTGAGTTATATCGTTATACTGTACAGTTTAAATCATATGAGGTAGTGTAGTTTCAATCTATGGCATTATTTTAAAATATTTTACCTTTATTTTAAATATATTTATGGGTACGATGGAAATGCACTATTTTTAAAGAACACTTTCAAAAAAGCTTTTGCATACAACTTATTTTAACCTAATGGTTTTGGTGTCCAACACTGTTAAAAAAGTGTTGCTGCCAAATATTCATCAATCACCAAAAATGATATTGTTAAATAGATAAATATTCTGAGAAATCCAAGCCAATTTTTTCTGATGTTTGTTCATTTTGTTTACATTTTTCAAAGTATTTTGTATGTTCATCTGTATATTTATACATGAAATTTGGTTCTACTTCGAGTATTGCTATCCATTTGGTTTCTATATACATTGAATTTCAATAAAACTTTTTTGTAATGATGTTGTTTAGCTTCCTCATATGTAGACTCATAGATTCGGCTCTCAGCAAAATTGAAAAAACTATGTTGATAAGAGACTGCAATAACACAAGTATTGATGTTCTGAAAGTAGTTCTATCAAACTCGCCAAGCATCATCTATTTTCAACTGGCTACTCGCAAACTCAATAATAATAGTTGATTATTTCAGTTATTTTCTATGTTTTGTCAGAGTGACTGATGATCAAAAGATAAAATTTCATTTGGAATATATGGATTTGCAATAGCTTATTATTATCAGCCTCAACATTCATCGAATCGACGACCAAAAATATTTCCCCCATTCTTCTTTTCGGTCTCACATCTAACCTACGATCTGCGTCGGAGAAATCAAGAGCAATAGAGTTTGCTCTATCAAGTTCTAGAAGTTACGTAGAGGAGCACCTTGCGTCGGGGGAACAATCGAAACGGAGGAATTGAGACCTATTCAAATTTACACTGCTGCTCGTTATTCTGCACTGGATATCAAGATTCCACGACGTACTGATTCTCAGTGGAGGTTCGCGGGAGACTTGGTTTGCTACTTTCCCTCATTCTCGGGCAAAACAGTGAATGATCATAAAATCTCTTATGTATTCATAGAGGTTTTATCAGAAGACATTTCTGTGATTAATTTACCTGTTTTATTTTATTTGTCAATGTGACTTTTTTAAATCGTTTTTACCCGCATTGTTTCTTACGAAATTTTTCTCCTTTTTAACGACTAGAATGTTTGTGTATTGAAATTGACTTCTATATTTTGCGATTTAATTTTAAACTAGAATGTTTATTTATATTTATGTAATTATATGTAACTTCACTAAATAGAATAAGGTCGAATAAAAATATTATTAATATATAATACGGTAAAACTATGATGATTAAGCCCGAATCAAAGAAATCCCAAATGTAGGATCATACGAAAAGATGAAACTTTCGATTGTTGAAATGACAAATACTTTACAGCGTAATCAACTGTCTTTCTAATGATTTTTTCTTCCATTTTCTTCAGCAAGTCATATAGTAGAATGGAAGTCCATTATAATATCCTTAAACATAATCGTCTATGGATATTCTTTTACATAACATCAGTCCTAAATGCTCATAAAATACAATGTTGTAGCTAAAATCAAAGCCTAAGCAGAAAAGCGTTCTTTTTATAGCATGAAAATCAAATCAGAGAGAAAACCTATAACAAACACATTTATTTATTCCTTTTTACGAGATTGTTTACTGGGCTCAATGCTAAAGGGATTTTTATGATTATTGACTTATAATAGTCGTAAAATAATTTGCCCAATAATAACAAATAACGAGGAATGGACAAGGAACTCACATAATAATAATAATGAAAATAATAAACTATTCACCTCTAAAAGAGTGTTTTACTACTTCTAAACCTCCTTTCGGACACTGGACTCTAAATTGCCGTCTTCAAATACTAATAAATAAGTTATTGGGGGTGCTTTAGGGACAAATAAACACGAGCTGTTGACATTTCCCCTTCTTCTTATTCGCTGGCTTTAATCATAGAGATAAAAGATATAGAGAGCTTATTCCCTTCATCTGTATTTGTGTGTCCAATATAAACAAAGTAATTTGTACTACGTCATCGTAGGCTGATGATACCATAGAGATATAAAGATATAGAGAGCTGATTCCCTTCAATAGCAGAGAAACAGCGTTCTGTGTATTGTTTCTGTGTGTCCACTATAAACAAAGTAATTGATAGTACGTCATCGTAAGCTGATCATAGAGATATCAACATAACACAATGACGTATTTCTCTTCCCTCCAATAGGAGAGAAAACATCGTTCAGCTATATTCTTGACACAATGACGTATTTCTCTGACGAGTCCATAATAAGCTCTATATCTTTATATATCTATGGATAATACAGGTAGAATCTATCTCTATGATCAGCTTACGATGACGTAGTACAAATTACTTTGTTTATATTGGACACAAAAATACAGATGAAAAGAATAATCTCTCTATATCTTTATATCTCTATGGCTTTAATCCATTCGAATAATCCCTAATGTTGCTTCCAAGAAGAACTCCCTTCCTTGAAATATTAGACGAAAAGGGATCCCTCCACACTTGAGCTGGATAATATTGATCATATTTCACCTTTTTTGTGTGAGTTGCAGCTGTGTTACTTACTTCAACTTAGGAAATACGTTTGAATGTAAGGATTCCTTCTGAGCAGGTTCAAAAGCTATGTGTATACATATATGCTATATACATACATGCATATCTTCATTACGATAAATGAACCCTTCTCAAAGAACTTAGTCATGCATACTTAATCTCAATCTGAAAAATGAAGGCTTTGACGTTTTTTTATAAATATTTATTTAAAAAACTTTTTTAATATTTTAGGATATATAACTTGTATGTTAGTTCAATGGTACAAATAACGGTTTTATGTGGGTGTTTTGTTGAAAGGGAGATAAGGTTACTCTAATATTTAGCTGCTAGTTCAATAAATTTGTAACAAAATGATTCCATACATGGAATAACATGATGTTTGTGGTTGTACGCTTTTGGCACTTTTTCAAAAATAATAATAATTTTTTATTGCTTTTTACATTTTATTTAACTAAAGAACTGCATATATTTTTGTATTTGACAGTTCATAACCATCTAGGGATGGGCAAACTTTTTGACTTGCGGCCGGTTATAAAATTTGAAAAAGGGGCCAGAGCAGGTCATCGACTGACCACTTTTCTTTTCTTTGGTCCGCTCTTTTTTTACAGAAGGGCTCAAATAGCAATGAGAAAATCAAGAGATAAATAAAGAGTAAGGCGCAGCCTAAATGTCAGCACGCCATCTATTGGTGAAACGCAGTATTGTATGGACAAGACGCAATGAATGATTTATGAAGCATTATTATCTATTTACTGGACAAGCTCGGCGGGTCGGATTAAATTGTCTAAAGGGCCGTATACGGCCCGCGTGCCTTAGTTTGCCCATGTCTGATCTAGACGCATAAAAACATTGTGGATCGATAAATGTTAAACAGGAAAAAATATATAGTTTAACAAATTATATTTACATTAACTATTTTTTGATATCTTATCACCTCAATATATTTATCTAGTTCAATATCAACAATTCTCAATTAACATAAAAACAATAAAAACTACAAGCTTTTCTAAAACAGTGTAAATATGGACAACATATTTTCAGGGAATGGTGTTTTGTGCTTCTACATTTATATAAACGTAGCTGAGTTTTAGATACATTTGATCATTTTGGTATGCACCAATTTAAGAATACACAAATTCTTTGTGTCCTAAAATAGTATCAAATTTTGTATATGATAAATATGAAAGTTTGTTTAGTATTATAACAATGTATGTGCACTCAATTTATATCTCCATTCATTAATTACAAATTACCAGTCTGCAAGAGTGCAAGTTTAAGTGATTTCGTAGTGAAATAGATTCAGCCCTACTATTATATTTATTGGAGTTATCCGTTTCGTCTAAGTTTTAATGACGTCTATGAATTAATATACACATGGTCGAAGTATTGTTATTTTCATAACATTATTAAATATTACTCTAAATGAACTAATCATTTGTGTCTCAGACCTAAGAGCAAATTAATTTCGAGCTGAATATAATAATTAAAAGGTTGTGGAAGGAATTCAAAATTTATATGTAAAAACGTGCGCCATATATCATGGTTGAAAATAACTTTTTATCCGGGTAGTCATAATTTTGACAAATGGAATATTTTTAGTCAACAAGTTTTTGACAATTGAAATCAATGAAAACTAGAGGCATATATACACTCAGAGAGTGCAAACCTCCGCCGTCATGAGCCTTCCGAGGCGGATTTTTCCCGACTGGGGAGGCGTAGAGAGACGGGGGAGGGTTCCCCTAGACGGAAATTCCGAGAGGAAGACGCTCCCGGCACCCAATTTCACAGCACAGCGACATCTATTGGCAGAGTAGGCTAACTTGAAAAATTTAGTAGTATTTAGCTCATTTGGCGCCTCAATTCTGCACTCAGAGATGCCAAATTTAATCACTTCTTCCTTTTGGCACTTCCAACAACTCCACAAAATTGCATCCAAATCTGTTCAGTACTTTTGAGTTATCCTGCTGACAAACCAACAAACCAACAAACGCCAGTGAAAACAATACTCTCTTCGGCGGAGGTAACAAATGGCACTCATTTTCTTATCCTTAAGCATAATGCCAACTGCTTATTCCCTCACCTCTTCTGTAAACCAATCACGTTTGAGAATAATGTCTTCATTTTATTATTCATCCAATCAATGCTCAGAATGAAACTTATAACATTTACTATCCTCATTTACTTATGTATAACTGTTCCTTAACAGCATCATAGGTGTTTTTTCTAGCTCACGACTTCTTGACGTTCAGATAACAAAAACCAGATAAACATTTTTTATGATTTATAGTTGCTATGGCCGTAAACATGGAGAGCGTATGTTTATATTGCCAATACACTTAAATATATTTAACAAACAACCATAATATGTAACAATGCTCAATGAGATCTTTTTAAAATAACTAAAAACGACTTAAGATGTAAACAAGTTTATATAAACATAAACAATGATCTTGTTTATAAGATTGTAGAAGTTATTGGGCGGCCAAGAAATAAATAAATATAATTCTTATTTGCATTATTTATTGTATTTTACAATGGTTATCGGCGTATTGGGGTTCAATTGTCTGGTATGCAAACATAGATTTAAAAAATAATACGTACACTGACTTAGCCAATAGTAACTAGATATTCCTACAGAGAAGACAAATTGGGTTCTTCCAAAAGATGTGCCTTCATGGACAGCTATAGTTGAGGTTTGGTGGAAAAATATGGACACTCATATTCACTTCATAATTTATTTATTTATTTCAAGAACCTCAGGATTGATAGGCGATTGAGAGGACCCTAACACGGAGGGATGTCAGACAGTACAGTATAGAAGATATTTAATCATCGATAACTCCAGCTGTTTCTGTACCGACTCCGGATCTTTCAGGGAGAGGTATTCTCAAGACTTCTTCAATGCTTTGACAGTTTTAGGAGCTAATTATAAAAGAACAATGCGTTAATGTTATTCAATTGCACGGGGATCTTGGAAGAAAAAATTATAATGAAGTGAATATTATTGTCCATATTTTTTCATCAAACCTCTACTATAGCTGTCCATGTAGGGAAATCGTTAGGAAGAACCCAAAAACTCAGTCCATTTAAAAAGCTCTTAAATGACAGAGATGATTGCCTCGCTTGGTGATGACACTAGTTAGTTGCTATGTGAATAGAAAAAGAACCCCTGGAATAAATCCCCAGTGATGTCATCTTATAAATGGTTTCAATAAAAAGTAGTCCCTTATAATGACGTCACTGGGACTGCCTTTGGTCATTTATCCTTTTTATACTTTTTAAGCCTGGATATTTAGATATGACTGTTTATGGGATAATAATAAGTTTCGTTGTTTCATCGTAAGTAATATATATTTCATAATAGAAGGGAATAAAGATGGCTCTCCTCAGCTGCTCACTTGGACATTGATCTTCTCTTCTTTTATTCAATGTTTTGTACATCCAGTTATTGTATACGTCGATGATACAGAGGAAGTCATGGACAAAACAAATTCATTTGGGGTGTGGAATTCGATTATCGAGATTTGCTCTTTCTTGTAAAAAGTTTTATTATTTAAAGGTATAAACTTTCTCCATTTACATTTAGCATAGTTTTTGTAAAATGTTTTCGCATATTGTTATTTGCAGAAATTATTATGAAAAGTGAACTCAAGATACTTAAACATGGCAATTTCATTGTGTGCTGATGTAAAAACTCAAATGATAGTAGCAAAAGATCATGTGTGAGTATGTTAAATAGATAATGGAATAAACTGTGTTTTTGCGGAAAATAAAATAACTTTTGAAAAAATGTTGGTTTAATCTATAAGACCTTTGTATTACTCTCCTATTTTGAATAAAGCTCTCCAAGACAAATAATTGTCGATGGGAGTCAAATATAATCGTACAAATATGGCATATTATCAGCTGAATTTATTAATAAAAAACTCTGCCTAACAAACCATTAAATTAGTAAACAGTTTGCCTCGATAAAATTATATGACTAAATATGCATTATATCCTAAATGATGATCATTATCAAGCCAAATACCCTCCTCGAATATTAAGTCCATCAATTTCTTTAAGAATCATCTTTTATTGGTTACTTTTGATCTTTAATTTTTACATTTCTGTCATAAATTGCCAATGAATAGCTGAAATAATATTCATGGAATAATATCACCAGGCGAATATAACAATTCAAAACTGTGGCTGCGATTTATAATTCAAAATACTCTTAAATGATGTTGCTGAATTCTAAATTCGGATTTAGTTCCGATTTACTACCATTCTTTCTAGACAAAGGCAGTTTTAATCTTCCACTTGCTCCATTCAACATTTCATAATTTAATACACTTTTCTGCGAGGGCATGTATTGGAAAAGATATTTCAACGGTCACATTTGGTATATTAGATATATCAACGCCTTTCACATTCAGTTTCCTTTCAATGTGTGAAAAATATTTCACTTTTGTAATTCCCAGATGGATTTTTTTATTTCAATAAATTGTAAGATATATAAACTGTTCTAACATATTATTTATATAATATTTATATTGCAAAATATTCGTATTACATATATATATATATTCTTGTATTAAAATACCTTTCAAAAGAAAACTTTTATTCAATGTCCAATTTGACACAATATATAAAAACTTGCTAGTTAAATATTTATGGGTGTTTTTTTTTGTTTATATTTATTACTATCATCCACGATAGACATACACACGAAAACGCACCTATAACAATAAAGTAGAGAACACAACCACAATAGGGGTATCTGTGTTACAATAATAATAATACCTATGTACATAAACTTATTCCTACTTAAATACTAAAATTATTTACAATAATATTTTTCATTATTTTACGTTGCATAAATTTAATTTTTCTAATGTTTTCGTCCTCCACTTGAGAACTTCATGCCTCTCATAGGACAGAGCAGGACATCTGTTTATGAGGTGATCTCAACATTAAAAACATTATCAGCAATCATGCCTTCAAACTCGTCTACAATACATATCCTGTTTACAGAACATGTTTATATCCTTCTTCGATATCTAACTACAAAGGCCTTATTTTTAATTATCGATAAACACTCTCCTCATCTGGGGCAAGGTCACACCTTGTTTAGTCTCCTTTAAGTAGCCGTGCTATCGTCAATCTCATTAAGCATTCTTAGATCTTAAGAAATGAAATAGTAGTTTTTTATTCATAGACCTTATCACGGCAATATGTGCTACTTAGTAACGTATATAGAGATAGTTTTGTTTTTAATTAAGGCTCTACGAAACAACCTTTAGGATGTACGTTTGAAAAAGCCTCGAGTCCATTATTTGAGAAGGGAGTTTTTTTGTTTGTTTCCTGGTCAATGATACAAATGTGTGTTGTCAGCTAAAAAATGATTTAATGATTTTTTTAAAAGTAAATAAAATAGCCTGTAAACAAATAGTTTTTTACTCTATATTATTTAAACCTATTTATTATTAATAATATTATTTTTGTTTACATAGTTGGTTCAATAAAGTTGCATCCGACTGGATATAAATTAGCATTAAAACATTATAATTAGTCCATCGAACGTAGGATCTTATCATCAATGAGGTTGATCAAATACACCTCCTCCTCTCGGGAGTCGATCCTGGCCCTCAACATTGAGAGTAGAACACGCCTTAACACACTGAGCTATCACGCTCCCTTTTGTTTGTTTATTATCATAATGAAGGTGCCATACAAGGCTCATAATAATAATTAAATCTTGAGCATAGACTTCAGCATGCCTTTCCTTCATATTCCCTTTCGTTAATTGGCTTGACATTCAAGAATAAATCCAACTCACTTCAACTCACTTATACTATTTTTTGGGTGGGGAAAAATATATTTCAATGACACCTTGTTATTTAGCTGCATTTAGTAAAAGAGGAAACGTTTGTAAAGTGTTTACACATCGAATCACTTTATTTGGCTCTTCTTTTACCAAAAAATGTTTGTACTATGATGCCAGACCTGTCCATTATATAATTCTGTATATTAAAATACCTGTCCATATTTTGTTTTAATTTTTCATGATTTGAACTTATCAAAATAATGAAAACACTTTAAAAAATATTTACAAGATCCTAATAATTTTTTTTGTAGTTTTATTAATTTAATGTACAGATCATGAAGCAATTTAAAAAACATCTAAAGAGAAGATTTACTTTAATTGATGCAACGGGAGAAATTCGTTCCAAATAATGTAAGATATACCTAAAGTTTATTGACGATTTTCCCAAAAATAATTATCGTGATTTGTTAATTGACAAGTCGTTTGCCAAAAAGAAAATATAAATATTGAGGGAAAATGGGAATCGATGAATCGTTTTCTGTGTTAAGAAGCTTCCGCCATGACTGATTTGACCAATGTATTATTTTCGGGTCCAATAATTTTTTATATATTATGTATGACAAACGATGTATTATTATTATTACAATAATACAATTAGTAGTGAATGATCAAAAAGTCATACTATAATTGGAATCAAATTATTTCATAAAAAAATTTGGACTTTAATATGGACTATTGTACTTACATTTTACAACACATCACTTTTTTATATTGACGTAATGCTTTTATGTTTTATAGAATATAATACATCTATATATATCTGTATGTCCGCACGCTATCTCCTCCCACATTTATGGTCAGATTTGAACTTTGAAGGTACTTATGGAATTCTTGGGTCAAGGCGGACCTAATAAAACTATCTGCAAAGTGATGGGACCAGAAATGAAAAAAAGTCATTGGATACACCTTTTCTGATTTTACTACCTACCTAGCATATTATCTCCGTTGTGTGTTCGAAGGACGAACATATGGGCGCCGTAGGCTCCCAAATATGCGAGTATAAATAATCAATCAAACATGATGGACAAGTCTGACTCTGTATTAATCTGAAATTATATATACAAATAAATAAGTAACAATAAAGCATTTAGCTAAAGATGTCATGCATGTAAAACTAAATGAAAGGAATGTGCCAATTCACATGCAATACTTTTTAATGAATGTGGTAAAAACCTGACTTTCAAATTCAAAAAAGGTTATGAAACGCTTACATAAGAATTTTAAATTTACATAATTATTGAACCATTTAAGTATTTTTATTATATAAATACATTATTATTGGTAAAAACTTTTTATATAAATACATTATTATTGGTAAAACTTTTTTATATACATACATTATTATTATTGGTAAAAACTTTTATATAAATATATTATCATTTTTTTGTTAAAAGCTAAATTGAATATAATATTTAATAAGTATAATATGAGTAACGAATTCCATAGATTAATTTTATGTCATTAATGCTTATTTATATCCACATGAATGCCATTATATCGAATCAAATAGGCTACACGTAAATAGTTAATATTTATATTATATTCGATAAACTTTAATTATACTTACATTTAAATAAAATATGGATATTAATCTTTGATTTATAATGCGAGGCACATGCTCAATTTAAGTATCGACTTCCTTGTTGTTAAGTTACTTAGCAACATAAGAGAACCCTTTGCCCCCATGCATTTGTGAGCCTTGGATTCAAGTCTGCTAAGCACGTAGCGATTAGGGATAATATAAATAATTATATTTAACGATTACATTAAGGCATGGCATTTAGTGAGCACATATGTACAAGAAAAAAAAGTGATTGTAGTATGCAGTGGGGGCTCGAAAAACTAACGGAATGACATTAAATATATATATATATATATATATATATATATATATTTGTACATATAAACACATTGAAGTACATTTATTGTCATGAATGTACAACATAGACGGTGGACGCCACCTATTTCTAGTCTGTTATATCCCTTAATTATGATGAATGACTTTTATATCCTTAGAAAAATAGCCAAGCACAAAGACTTGATTATTATTGGCTATTTCTAAGGTTCTCAAACATGCACGGCAAACATAGAATAAAGCGATTTGTAAGGCATACTCAGCACTTATATTGTATGGACATTATTTTTAAATGAACCTTATTATTATATATAGTTTGAGTAATATGTTTTTTTTGTGACAGAATGATATTATTTATATATATATATATCAGGAAACGACCGGGACACTTTTTTATATTCTTATATATATATATATATGTATCAGGAAACGACCGGGACATTTTTTTTCACCGGGACCTGGCCGGACCAAAACCGGGCCAGGACTTCAGTATGATTCGTTCCTTCGTCATTCTGAAAGTGACGACGTTTTTTTTAAGAAAATAATTTCCAAAAAAATGACGACGTTTTGTTAGAAAATAATTTCCTAAAAAAAGTCCGGGCCGGGACACTCAAAGAACAGCCGGTAACCGGGTCAAGGCCGGATACCCGGTCGTTCCTGATATTATATATTTATATATACACTTGATAAATACACCTCTATAAAAGGAGTAAGGTTTTAAATATTCGAGTTGTAATCGCTTTTCTTTAATTGCTCATAGTATGTAAAAATATTGGTTATCAATGACGTCACAGGATATTTGTGTTATTTCAATATTCTTGCATTAGAAACATGTATGGTTGCTATGATATAATAAGTTATTATTCCATTTAACTAAAAAATATTTTGCTTATACATCTTACTTTCCAAGTTTCTAGGTACTTTTTGATATTATAATAAATCATTGAATATACAATACAATTACATAAAATATAAAGTTAGATATGATATATCTACCTCATTGAATATATGGAAGTTGTAAATCCTTTTTCTTTCATGCATAGAGTTTTTTGAATAATGTATATCTTGACCAACAACTATGATGCATTAAATGTTATTTTCTTGGTTTTAAAAGTACCTGTTATCAATATAAGTTAATAAATGCCGAATGGATTACCCTTTGTTGTTTTGATTGTATGCTTTTGCTTATTTTTTAGCCTTAAAAAATATTGTTAATAACGTAACAATCCTTTTCAATTCATCGAAATATATATTCAAAAAGCAACATAAAATGCTCACTAAATAACATCTTATTTTTACATTTTCACCAAAAACCCGTATATGAATGTGAATTCTTACCAAGAGACCATATACACCAATCATATGTTTGTCATATTTACATATTTTCTTTTGTGTTGTCATTTCCGTGTCATCTAGACCACCCATTCCTCATGATAATAATAATAATAGTACAGAAATAAGAAATTTAATATTCAAGGCTTAGCTTGAATGAAATGAGTCATGCCCTTACTTGTCACAGTGACTCCAATGAAGAAATACAACCTTAATTTAACTGTTACGAGGGATATTATGAAGGAATGGCACTGGAAAAAATGACCCAACATGGAAAAAGAATATGGTAACGCATGAAAAAATGGCCCCAAGCCAGTCTTTAATCCGTCTTTTAGGAAACACAGCATTTATCTATTTTTTTTTTTTTGGCCAACTGGCGATCCTTTATTTAACAAAAGTAAATATGTAATTATTGACATGTATATCAACAAAAAAAAAACTACCCCTAAAAAATATACGTAAGGTAGCACAATACCTACAAAAAGACTAAAAACAAATACATATGGTAAGTAACAAGCAGACACATAAAAGACAACAAATCAATAAGAGATAAAAGAAACAATGCAGGAAAAAATAAAACTCAACGTTACAGTTATAAATTATTTTTTTTAAACATGATGTAATGAAGTATTATTTAGAAAATTTAAAGTCTTTAAATGAAGTTTGACAGTAGGTAAAACGCCGCTGATATCACTGTCTAAAGCAGATCTTTTCGCGTAGAGCAAGTGATGTGTCTTTGTGATCACCGCGTTGATGATATGTTGTTCTTTTCCATGGTAAAAGGCAATAAAATCGTCTCTCTTCAAATGGTAGAAGCCAAAATTCTCGCTTAAAATCTCGCCGGTAGCAGTATACAACGGGGCAAGTTTCTCACATCCGAAAAGAAAATGCTCGCTGGTTTCATCTTCACCTTGCAAAAACCACACTTTTTCTTTTCACCAGAAAAGAACTTTGCATTTAATTCGAGTGTTCCTGTGAGGATTCGGTATTTTAACCATTTTTCGGAGGATGAGAGCAAATTGTTTTTTATTGCCTCGATGCTTTTCATGGCAGGGAGGTTAAGTTTTCTTCTCTTTAAGTATTCGCTAAAAGGTTCCATGGTCGGAGAGATGCAGAGCTTACGGACACTAGAAACGTCCATATAGGAATAAACGTAAACGTATAGGAATTATAGGTCTAGTGCACGGAACATAATCGCCAAACGCTTTCTTGAAACGTAGAAAAGCCATTTTATTGAGTAAAAAGTGGAGCTTTCTGTCTCACCTGCAAAATCTATTCCGTGAGTTTTAATTTCTAAATCGCTTATGGTATCTCTAGTGGGAAATTCCCATCTTAGAGATTTCTCTATAGAGCAAACTACGCTTTTGATCCCAGAGGTATTTTTAGCATCCTTCCCGAGTAACTTGAAATATGTTTTAAGACTTTATTTAAGCCTGAGTATGGATCCTTTGCGTAATTTATTTCTAGATAACGGACAAGTGTTCATTCCAATAATGCTCCTCTGTCCATAGTAGCCTAATCCAATAGGAGTTTAGTGCTTTCCAAAGGAGAGGAAAGTCTATGACCGAGAGGCCGCCATAATTAAGAGGATTGTGTAGACGTCTTTTAGAGAGGTTTTTCTTCTTCTGTGCTTTAGAAAAGATGCTTCTATGCAATTTACTTGAGTGGCAATAGTTTCAAAAGGGATTACACACGTAAAAGGTGAATCACTCTTGATGTTATGTAGGTATTCCAAGCCCTAATCTTGTTCCAAAAGTTAAGGCCAAGTGACGAAAAATAAGTATAACCATTTTTTATCCTTGCGATGATTTTCCTCCAAGTTTTTTTCCACCACTTGTTTGTCCCGATCCATGATCCTATAACTTTATACTACTGACAAATTAAAATGGGGCCACGATTTTCCAATTAATTGATGGTATATGACTATGATTCATTTTCTCAGGGTTTAAACTTAGTCCAGAAACTACTGAAAACTTTTCAAATAAGTCTAAAGTCTTGTAACTGACTTAATAGCATTTATCTATAATAATAAAAGTAAAAATTATTGGTTTTTTACTCATTTATATGAGAAATAGTATTTGATCAATACTTAGTTGTATTTTACTCGAATACTTTCCTATTCATTATTTGGACCATTTTTCCATGAGTCAATATTTTTATTTTCTATGTTCGGTTATTTATATCTTTATATCTTTATAGGTTCAAACTAAAGCGTTAAAGTAAAGTGCGCATGCATAACATAAATTCTTCCTTTTTTCCCCCAAAAAATTGGACTTAATATTAGTTCTTCTTAGTCCGTAAGGGCGCTTTTATACTAGAGCTTTTGAAAATAATAACAAAGTCCTTTATTTATTTATATTTGGAGACGTTTTTATCTTGTAGTTATTTGATATATTTCAAATCATCAAATTTAATCCCTTTAAACCGGTTTTTAAATAAGATTGTGACGTAATTTCATGGACAACGACATCTAACGTAAAGGAAATAACAAAATTTTGGCCAATTTTTTATTGTTTACTTTTTCCTGCATGTGCTACTTTACTTTAACGCTTTAGTTCAACCATAGAGATATAAAAGACATTGAGAGCTTAAAAAATACTTTGTATATATTGGGACAAGCGACAGTTGAAAGATATTTCTCTGCATTTTGAAGGAATATGCTCTCTATATCTTTATATCTCTATGGTTCAAACCTATCCTTA
>CP045900.1:16385582-16437649 GCA_013387185.1 Caligus rogercresseyi | reverse complement strand
TACGTTTAGTTTCGCTTTTTCTGCACCGGCATTTCTACAAATATTTTTAACTTGACGGAATAGATTTTGCATTTCAATAAAAATGTCGTTTCCATTTTTAACTTTTGACTTGACTGTTTCGATCCTCGAAATAATAGATTCATCTACTCCGTGGTCATTCAACAATTCATGGTTTAGTTTCCATCGGCGTTTGTGTTTTAAATGCATTGCTCCCAAGTCAAAAGTAGTAATCAAGCCATAGTGGTCTGATAAACCAGTCTCGAAAACTTTGAAAGACTTCAACGAACTTTTAGGAATCCCTTAAAAAGCATAAGATCAAGTCTTGAAGAAACGGTCTTGAGAGTCTATCAGTCGAGAAGTAAGTGTGGCTAAAGTCATTACTAACTTCAGCAGCATCATAAAATTGAATGAGGAGATTAGCGAATTTAAGGCTTTGGTGGCTCTAGGATTCGTAGTGGGATTATTTCGATTAGAGTCTCTCCCGGGTTTAATTTCACGTTAAAGTCACCTGCTATGATTGTAGGTCTATGAGATAAAATCGAAGTAATTTTTTGCGAGAAGAAATCAGCGTCATCTGTGTTTGGCCCGTAAATTCCTATTATATCAAATTGTTTCCTTGTTGATCTGCAGTTAATTTTAAGATATTTCCTTCCGAGCATCTAAACTCAAGGTTAGGTTCTAAGGTTTTGTTGACTAATATAGATACCCCACGCTTAGGATGTTCAAGACCTGAATCATACGATGAAAAGGACTCGTATATCAGAGGTAAAGTAAAATGTTTGCTCAAGATACATCTTGTGTCGCACAATATTACAATATCAGGCAGTTCAAGGTATTTGAGTAATCTAATCAAGTTGTACTTACGTTTAAGGGATTGAATAGAGTTCACGTTAAGTGTTAGGAGTGTCGTCATTATTGCTTATGGAATTTTGAAGATTTTGAAGGACTATTCTTTGAATCGTTAGATTCAGATGCAAGTCTTTTTTTGGTTGTCGAGGAAGACCTTGAACGGGTTGATAAAATATTTAATTTAGAGATCCAGGAGGGGTTTTCTGGATTTTCTATTGTCCGATGTGTCCTGTTGTTTAGTGTTTAATTTATCATTTACGCTTAGAGACTGGGTATTATCTTCACAGCTTTGGTCCGAATCAATTGTTGTAATTTCTGGCGAAGTGCTTACGGTTAATTCAGGTTCCATGGAATTAGCTCCATGATTTGGTCTACCCTCGATGAAATCAGATCTGAAGGGTTTCTAAATCATTATTTTCGGCTCTGTCATTAGCCGCATTAGGTATTTCTTTTTCAGTGACAAAAATATTTTCTGGAGTTGTCTCTTGAGACTGAACTTCAATACAGTCACTTTGTCCTGTTTTACTTGAGGTAGATTCCTCAACATTCGCCTGACACTCTTCGAGCGTGATGGGCTCTTTGCTGGTAGCGCCTTTATTCTCAGAGGTGTTTTTAACTTCTCTTCAAGAACTGCTTTGTATTCAATGATTTGTAGTCTTTTCCCTGTACAATTTAAACGAGAGTGCCCAAACCTGAAACACTTCTGACATTGTTGTCGCACTCCAGGGAATCGAAGGTTCACAAGGGTTTCGCCAACTGGGATTATTTGGGGGATATTGATTGGTCTCCTTCTACCTCAAAAACATAGTTAGAGGTCCTCCATAAGGTTTTGTAGTTAACAAAACACTTTTCCGCCTCTAAGTCCCGGGTTAGGTTCAGGAAAAGAGTCAACTATGTCAACAAATTTCCTACCCATTCCTTCAATTTAATTTCATCGACCCTTTTGAAGGTGTTGGTCGCAGTTACTTAAATTTGTTCTTCTTTTCCAATTGGAAATTTTCAATATTTTTTATTTTCATATCAATAGACATATTGTCTCCTTTAGGTCCAATAACTTCAGTCGTGTAGCTCTTTTTCAAAAGATCTAGCCTAGGCCGGATGTCCATAGGGACTTTAGTATAAAAAGAAGAGTATCCATATCCATAGCGAGCTTGCGCTCCAGCTATTTCGTCTTCAGTGAAACCGAAATGCAGGGCTGCTTTGTAAACAGGCAGTTGCTTCATATTAACGTTGTTAAATGCTTTTTTGCTGTCAGCTTCCGTTAGAGCTATGACAAAGGTATCCCATTTGAATCTTGATGTAAGATCAATATTTTTCAAGGCTTCTTTTACATTTTCTCCCTTTTAGAGAGATCCTTGCGTACGTCATTTTGTTTTTATTTTCAGCACTTCTTGATTTGCCTTTATCATGAGGTATGTCAGGAGGAATATTCTCCATTCTTTTCCAATATTCTTCAGCTCCTTAGCCTTAAAAATGATTTAACCCGTAAAGACGGTGAAGAACGTGAAGCAAAATTTCAAGGAACAACAACAAGAAAGAAGAAGTGTTCACTCTATTGACGCTCCCGCAAATAAAGTAGAAAAACGGGAGGGAGAGAGGGGGGGGGATGAAGAGTAAAAAAAGGAGAAATCCAATTTTTATTCACTCCCAATACCAATGAAATGCCCAATTTCTTCCCAAAAAAGGGACAAGAGCAATAAAATTATTATGTACTCACAGCAAGAGTCCAGGCTATCTGTCGATATAAAGAATTATCTCAAAGACGGCTGATCCTGAGAAATTAAAAAAATCCTAGGGAGCGACTCGGAGCACTTCTTAACACGACACAATACATAAAACAAACTTTTCATATGTTATTAAAAAAACTTATGTAATATAATATATCGACAGGATTGTGGAATTACATTTAGGTATTGAACTCTCTACCTGGACGTATAAGATAATAAAAGATGGGTCAGCAAGAATCCATGTTCAAATGGAATATTGTCCAAATTTACAACCACTATGATGAAATTATCTTTCGTTTGTAATATTAAAGTATTTGATTTGTTGATTATAGGGAATAGATTCTGGCCAAATATTTTTTTTATATCACGTATAATTTTTTGGTAACCAACCATTTAACTACATAAATAACCGATGGTAAATATATTTACAAATACATCACATATGTAATCAAGTTATCTATTACATTGATCAAATCATTTGGCAGATCGAAATTAGTATATATATATATATACTTATTATAAAATTTATTTTGTTTTGATAAGGGCTGACATCATAGAAGACAAATTCTTCGGTTTCAATACAAAATAAAAATTGACATAAAAGAAAGTCACTAAGTACCCTCTTGAAATTTGAACTTATGTACGACTTATCTCTTCCTAAGCCTTTTATTCTTTTATCAATATTATCTTTTTAATTAGAATGCCTTTTTATGCTGACTCAATTCAAATGAAAAAATCACGTCAGAAACAAAAAAATACATATTTTTCACTTATTTTCTTGCTGGGAAGTCTCAAAAACTAAATTAAAACAATATTGACTATCGTTAGAAATATCAATTGACGTATTTTTTTAAAACTTGTTTACATAAGACATCATGAATGCAATAATGCATCTCGATGCTTCATTCTTTATCTATTAAAACGTGTCAACATATAGTTTTTTATGTCGTGTTTTTATACTTATTTCTTTCCTTTCTTTTCTTAGTACCAATTAGCTTGACTGTCAATCACCACAAAAATCTGATTTTGTCATTTCATCTCTTTCGCTTGAGCCTTTCCTATCCATTACTTATTTATATAATATCAATGTGAATAAGGAAAACGTTCGTTTAATTCATCTTAAGCAATTGCGTAAAAAAATGTCTGCAGATTTTGTTCATGTTGAAATAACTTATCTTTTCTGTTCTTGAACGGATACTTTAAGACATTACAAAACTATTAATACTACTTTATGTTTTTTTAGGTTCTAGGGTTTTCAATCATTACTTATTTATATACATTGAATATCAATAATGAAAACGTCCATCTTAAGCAATTGCGTGTCAAACAATTTGACTGTCTAGTGGAAAAACTTTGGAAAGTAATTTATTTCAGTTATTCATTTATTATTAATAAATGCCAAATATAAATACTTCTATACGTTTTCTAAGAATCGTGGATTTGTCATCGTCAAATATTTCCACATGGAAAATATTTCCCTCTTTTTATATTCACTGCCATAATAAAATGAAAGAAGTCTCATACAATTTGAATTGCCCTTGTGAGCATTTTTATTGCCTTGTGTCTTTATTAGAATTGAGTAACAATACAATAAATATATAATATACGTAAAACTTTAACTCTTTCACTATTATTTGGTGATGTTTTATATCGAGATAAAAAATATCATAATCAACGTTAGCCATTTATCCAGTGGATATTTTTTTAGAATTTTAACCTTTTGAAAGAAATTTATTAACACATTAACGACCACAAAGACCACCCCGTCCTCGGACAGGTGATATCATCACCTTAATTAATCAAAGTTTAAAAAAATATCAATGTGAAAAGATTTTAAAGAACAGAAAAAAAAATTGCACATTTTATTAACAGAGGTTTGTTCATGTAAATGCAATGAACGAGTAAAAGGTAACAATTTTACATTTACAGCATGTTTTTCTGGTCCGAAGACGTTTTTTTCTGCAACTTCATATGATTTTCAACAGTGTGTTCTTTGAATAGTAAAAAGTACTGAATTGATATTGAAAAGCTGTGATTGTTGGGCTGTGGTTTATCCATTCTTTGTTTTTCGATTAATTGTACTTTAAAAATCGGTGAGCATATTACATTTTGTCTTTGAATATGATCAAAGATCTTATGTTGATCAGATCAGAGATTAACTAAAAAAACTTGTATTGGAAACGGCAAGATGACAATTTTATAGTATAGTCAACCATTTTTTGAACTATTATGTATCAACGAAAAGTTTAGTTTAGTTGTAGTACTGAATTTTTGCTACCGTCATTTTTTTAAATTGAGGATCATCCCTATAAATAAGAAACTATATTATTCTTTATTTTCTAATGTTAATAAAAAAATTATTCCTTCCTTTCTTGATACCACTGTGAGAGTATCATTGTTTCGTGCTTCTAAATCAATGAATCCTACATACAATTTTTCTGTATTCAATTACTTTTGATTTTTTTGGTGATCTCAAATGGTTATTTTTTATTATTTTTAGTTTCTCTTTAGCCAAGTTAAATAATGCAAAGAAAAGACATGTCTTTACCTTACGACCTTTATTGTGTAAGGGTCCATATGTTGTATAACTAAAAACTCGGATATAGATTGATTTGTAGGTCTCTGAACATGTTTACTAAAATAAGGAAATCCCTTAATAAATATTATGAAGAATCATTCATGGTCAGTCAAAAATTAATGCCAAATTTGTTCGTAATTTCTAGCATAAATTTGAATACATCGGCAAACAAATTTGGTTAAGAAAATCTGATCTTCAAATGTTTGGCCTGTAAGCAAACAAATATGAATAAGGCCAATGAAGACAAAAATATATCTGTAATACTCTTTTGACTTTTCAAACCGAAAATAATCGCTAAAACGTCCCTAAGGGTTACTGATTTTGATGTATTAATGCAAAAGTAAGAATAGCGAACAACTAAGTTGGAGTAAGATTTTAAGTCCCGAGGATCTCCGTGGAATTGTCCAAGCATCCACCGCCCAATATGGAACCCTCCCCCTCAAAATCCCTTTCGAAACCAACAGCTCGTGGACTCTGCTACGATGGAAAGCAAGTAATTTCCAATAAGTCTCACAATCATTTAAGATCATTAAAAAGTTATTAGCCAATTGGACTTATTTTTTTAATTATTTAATTCAACGTGAATTTTTCATTATTAAAATGTAAATTTTGATTTTTTATAAACATTATTTATAACCCCGTTGCGACCTTATTATTTTGTTCCTTTGATGATGTATGAATTTAACCCATTACTTCCATGACCAATTTAAAATTAATTATTTTTTCTGAAAATTAGATATGTTATCCTTTTAGTGTAAATATGGATATTTTTTTCCGCTACCGCCCCTCAGATCTTAGCAATGGCCGCGTACTTTAAAGTACGTGATGGAAGAATTAAGAAAAATGTTTTCTTTCCCTTTTTACTTTTATTTATAAACTAAGCATATCAAATAAATATTTCATTTATATACAATTCTTACAAATTATTTGCTTTATAACTTACGTTATACCTAAGTAAAATATTTTATTTTATTTACTTTTTTGTGTGGTAGTCCGAAAAACATTGTGGGTGAAGACCCACATCACATCTTTTGTAGCGAAAAAAGGATATGTTTTGCTTGTTTCCTTTTCCTTATAATTTTGACATACTGATTTGGTTTCAGGACGTGAATTATGATGTGTCCCCATCTGTCATACCTTAAGCATTTTTTGTCTCGTGGTCTTGAGATATATTGAGTCTTGGGGCTTTATATCCGTGAACCAATGAGACACAGCTTCTGATGAAATCTACTTGTGACAATGAAGTTTGACGTTTATAATTTTTTAGCTTTCCAACTCGTCTATAGAGGCACCAGGCCTGCACCATTTGGATATTCAGAACCAGTTGTATAATGCCTAATACCACTTTTTAGTCCACAAAGCAATTTTATAATTTGAGACTGAGTTTTCCAGCAAGTCAACTCCACCCATATTTTGACCATAAACGATAGATGAATTAAGGCACGCTGTGGGAACTTCTTCCGTTGCTTTATATTGTATTTCTTCATATATACAATTGACTCCGAATCCAAAAAGTTTGACCCCTATAAAAACTGGCACTGAATCTTTCCACGCTGTAACGCACAAATCGTTGTCAATATATACAGATTTCATAAAACCTTTGTTCTCCTTGTTCATTGATTTTTTTGTTGGTAGATTCAATTTGTTGATCCTTGTTTGCCTCATTGTTTCAACTATTCCAAGGCCTTTACATAGATCCCAATAATCCATAAGGTCAGAGAAGTAAATAAATTATCACAAACAATCTTATGGCCTCCTTTTAGATCAAGTTGCTCTACCATTTCAACGACCACATCTGGACCCTGATCAAGTCTCTTGATGTAATTTGTATTTTCCCCCATAGGGAACCAAAAGAGAGCTCTCCCAAATGGAGTACATGCACACCATATCTTGAAATCGAAGCGTACTGGTTTACATGCAAAAATTGTTTGAGGGGATGAGGTCCAAAGTATTTCACCATTGACTCATCGATCGAAATATACTCAGTTCTTTGAGTATACATTTTTGCAGTTTGATTTATGTAGTCCATCAAAGGTTGCACTTTCCAAAATGGATTTTTAGGATTTGGAATACTTTCAAAATGGTATATCGCATTAGTTTTTCATGGTTCGATCTGGAGATATTTTTTTTACAAAGTTGTTGCATGTATCTTCCCTCATTTCCCAATACATTCTTTTGGAAGATGCAGTCATATAGCCACTCAAAAAGGCACGGCATGACTTGCCCTAATCATATTGATGTCTATAGAGAGAGCAAAATCGATGTCATTTTTTTTCATTGCCACTTTTTTCGTTTCTTCTAATATCTTATCACATATTTCGTCCGTAATGAAAAGCTTAAGAAAATCAAGAGGATTCTATAGCTCATCTAAGTCTACGGGAATATTTTCAAGATTCGAATGAAGGTTTGAATCGAACGATCTAATCTTCGAACCAATCTGATTCTTTTTAGTGGATTGTATCCTATCTGAGTTTTTAACACGAGGTCGTTCTAAGATTTGATTTTTTACTTTTCTTTCTTCTTTTTATAGTTCCAGTAAAATTAAATGGTTCGTCATCATCATCAGATTCTTTGTCTTCATCATCTTCATTAACTGGTATAAACTTTGCAGTTCTGTTGGCTGACAAAAAAAATTCTACCAACCGAATTTACATCAATGACTCCACCAATTTTTTCCACTTCATCGTCCTCATTACTTAAATCCTTTTCTCTAGAGGAGGGAAAACCACAATATCCGTTTGAATTTTTGGAGGGTAGTCTTCAAGTAGATCCAAAATTTCAATTGTTCTAAGTCCAGAAGTTCTGAATGTCCAAAATATTTTAATAAAGATATAATATGTATGTATAAATAAACAAACACAAATTTTCAGGTCATCTTCCATCGCGTACTTTAAAGTACGTTCAAAATCTTCAAAATAATTTTGAACACAAAAACTACAATTACAACATTTTTTTTCATTGAGAAAAAAGTTTGAAACTATATTTTAGTAAATGAACAAAAAAAATCCAAGATGTGTCAATACTTACGGTTTTTTAATGGTTGAACTTGATGGGAGCACAGATTTTTTTCATTTTGAAACATTGACTTGATTCCTTGACTATTTATAACAACTGAATCAATTTTCGGTACAGTGAGATAAAATAATGAGTGTTATTAACACGTAAATCTATCTATTTTATAATTAAAATAAATTTCTAAGATAAAGTCTTTGACCAGCATAATACCACAAAATCAGGTTATAACGCGTACTTTAAAGTACGCAATGGAAGTAATGGGTCAAGATTGAAATGTCTTCTTGTGTATGTTATACCCAAATACTTCGATAATTATTTAAGAACTGAAATACAGGATTTTTTGCTGGTAATATACACAATTTATATTATTATGACATGCAACAAAGATGTATTTTATCATCCTTATATTTAACACACAACAAACTAGAGTCATATTTATAAGTAGTCGTGTACATATGTGTATATGTATATATAGTATTAAATAAAATTCATATCTTATTTACATATATTTACTTGATCTGTGGTTAACAATATTTTTTATAAAATTGTTTGTTTCAAAAACATTATAAAAGACTGAAAGCAAAGTGTTATAAATTAATTAGCAAATGTCAAACAAGAAAATAATATCAAGCAATCATTATAATTAATCCATAAATATTAAATTAATGGGAGTGTCGACTGATAAAAAGGATATTATAAAATATTTGGACATTCCAACCTATACATACCTAACTAAACAGCCACATTTAGCTATAAAAATATCATAATTGTTGAGCCTGATGATGATGTATTTAAAATTTCGTGATTATAATATTACTTACAATTGAAATAATTTCCACTCTTACAACAATGATCATTTAGCTCATTATATCTTTAATAGTTTTATATTTTATATATATCTTCTTAACTCCATATTAAAGAAGGAAGTCTATTTTTGGACATTTCATCATAAATGGAGTTGCATCTCGTGGTTTTTTTTGCGTAGGCTCAATGAAGCCTTCGTGATGAGGAAACCGTATAAAAGTTTAGCTTTAAGAGGAGTCTTTGCAATCTTGATATAATTCATGCCCTAATTTAGGTACATAGAATATAATACATGGGATTGTCAAAAAAAGGTTTCATTCAGACACATGCATATTTATTATAATTATTTAGTATTGAGAAATAAGTATTCAAGAAAATAAGTAATGATTCAGCCTCTCATAAAAATTCCCAATTCATTTGCGACGTCTTGGACATGGGCCGGAGATTTGATTAAGTTTATTCCTTCAAATTCTCTCGAATACCTCAAACTCATCAAATCGACAATAAAACAACATCAACGTTTTATTCTGAATAAGAATTTTTTTAATAGTCATTTATATTATGGCTTTATCTTTAGATAGTAATTTTGAATATAATGTTCATTTATGTTTTGTTTTTAACTAAACTGTCTTAAGATTGTGTTTTTATCTCCTACTTTCTAGTGTATTCTTATTTTTTACACTGTATGAATTTTAGCTAATAAATAAACATCTTAACCAAAAAATGAGTAATATAAATAAATTATAAGTCTTTTTATGAAAAGGGATTTGAAAATTTTCAATTGCAATATCTACAAAATCTATTGGTAAACCTTTGGATAAATCACTACGCATTTATTAAAATGATCTCATGAAGTAATGATTTCAACTATGTTTTAGTATTATTCTTAGTATATTTTACTAGTGATATCTCACGTAAAAATATAGTGTAGTTTTTAGATATGGTATTTAATGGTGCATGCCTTATCTTACATTTATTACATAGATTGGATAATCAAAAATGTTAAGTCTATATATGTACCAGTATACAAATTTCCTTGCCATTTACAATATGTGAAAAGAGATGTGAAACTAGTAACGGAGGAGTATAAAAAGTGTAGGCTATAATCGACGACATGAATAGATATTATAAACCATGGAGGCAAGAAAAAAACCTCCCTGCATTTAAAACAAAGATACTGTATACAACATAGTTTTATGTGACTATTTTTTGGGACAAATAAATTGAATGAAATGTTAAAATAAATATATTAAAAGAATACTTAAAAACAGAAACATGATTACCCTCTTATACTTTTCCCGTTTTAAAATATTAAAAGAACTCTAGTAGGAGCTGTTATTTATTAAAAGGTTGGTACGCCAGAAAATATGCTCATTTAATGGCACTAAATATATTTGTTTAATGTTTGAATAAAATTATAAACTCAAAAATTGAATATTACTAAATTTTGTATATTTTAGAACACGCAATGTTCGTGGAGGAGGAGGTGCACGTTGATGTATTGAATATAATACCTCATATATATATTTAATATATATATATATATATATATATATATATATAATATATATATATATATATATATATATAAGAAACGACTGGGTATCTGGCCCGGCCCGGTGTTCCGGTTTTTTAATACACTGGGCCGGGACATCATTTTTTTCAATATTTCGTTTGTTATTAAAATCATCAATTCAGAAACTTTTTTGGAGATTCTTTTCAACAAAAAAACGTCGTCACTTTTTTTGGAGATTCTTTTTTTAAGTCATCACTTTTTTTGTAGATTATTCTTTTCTACAAAAACGTCATTTTTTTTCTTTCTACAAAAACGTCATCACTTTTTTTATATTATTTTCTAAAAAAACGTCACTTTTATTTTTTTGGAGATTCTTTTTCTAAAAAACGTCACTTTTACTTTTTTGGAAATTATTTTCTAAAAAAACTTTTTTCGGAAATCTTAACTTCAGAATGTCGAAAGAACGAAAATATATACTATGTCCCGGCTGGTTTTGTCCCAGCCCGGCTTGAAAAATTTAAGTCTCAGCCCAGCCCGGGTCCCGGCAAAAAAAAGGTGTCCCGGTTGTTTCCTGATATATATATATATTTTTTTTTTTACTTTTACTTGAATAACTATCTCCTGTACAAATTGTAATTTGTTTAAATAAGGTTTTTTACTGTGCTCAATGAACATATAAATAAAGAAAATACGTGATCACTTAATTTCGAGACGTAAGATAAGAAAAATATTTAGTTATTGTTGATAAAAAAGTATGGAGTTTTGACATAAATAATACTTTTTATTTTTATAAACTTGTCAATAAAAATAAAATTGATATTGATATAAAATAATAACTTCTGGCTGAATGCTTTCAAAATTTAACAAAGGGTGTGTAAAAAAATAATTAGAAGTCATGATTTTGTTGGTGGTAGTACTCTGTTTGAATAAAACAGTAATTTAATATTTTTTATGTCGTGATTCGTTTGAATATCATAAGTCTCCTACAGGTCCATCCTTCATTCAACCCTTACCTCGGGTGTCCAGAAGTATTATCAAATGTTTTATCCCCGTAAATCTTTCGAACCGTCGGAGAAGAATCTTCGATAATATGGGTATTTTTCAATTATCTTAGAATCTCCCTACACTTGGCCTCCATTTGATCTCATTTAATATAGCATCAGCTGTCTGGCCTCTAAGGCGTTATACCTTGTTTTCAGAATCATATGGAGATTTCTAGAGATCGGAATTTCCACGGACGAGTAGTCCAGGACGAGAAAATACATTAGCTTGGACAAAAATCAAGATATAATGCATTATATAAATGTTGTACTGTTTGATATTTTGGAGCTTTTAAATATCTTTTTTTGTCCTAATTGTAGCTCTAATTATTATATTATAAGTATTTATTTCCAATTTTTGACATTTAAATGAAGAAATATATGTGATACTTTTGGATTTGGCAAATTTGTCTTCAATAAACTTATTTGCATAGATTTCTAAAGCTTATATCCATTCATAAAAATCAGGAGACAATCCTCGAAGTGAATCCTAATAAGATTATGGCGGTTAAAGCGTTTAAAAATAAATGAATTTATTTATAAAATCTCGAATTCGGCCTCAATATAATATCAAAATTATTAATTGCTTACTTAAGTCTGCTTAATTGATAAATCACTTAAGTCCAATTAGAATTTTGCCCTTTTGCATTCAATAAACTTTACTGAAATTATTTATAAAACTGCTAACAGTTAAGGATATATTATTTTTATATTTCTTATAACGAAGAAGCATTCCGAGTAGCTTCTTAATAGCCTCTTAATCTAAAAAGTAAATATCCATTTTCCTGTTCTCTTCCTATATTAGCAAAGGATGAATAGAGAAAATGAAATATATATTACGTACCTTATAAGAAAAAAAGTCTATTAAATAAGAAAAGCAGAAGAAAAGGAGAGAGAAAAAAAAAATAATACGTGACTAAAATTCATCTTTCTTCTTTAACTAGTGTATAGTAGTTACTTTTTCCCCTTTGAAGATTTCTAATATATTCTTTCAATGTGGAAATAAAGAAAAAATAACAGAGGAAGAGCCATTATATAAGTTTTTTTTCTTCTTCTTTCTTAGAGGTCAAAAGTTCCTCAGAAATCATTTACTTTTTTGATATATTTTTTATATATGAAGGAGGATTGTGAGCCACAACATGCTTTCAAGTCTTTTTTGTATTATTGAAATAAGCAACTAGTAATACTCAAAGGCTTCTTTTGTAAGAACAATGCATTGAGTATATGTATATATTGATAGTATATGGTATCCGTATCAAATGCAATAAGGAATATCTAAAAGTGTTACTGAAATACAAATGAATATTTATTCACATTTATGTATGTCTACTTGTACTTTTTTAAGCATATACATGCATAAAGTATGTATTGTTCCTTTATTACCTCCGCCGAAGGAGGTATTGTTTTCACTGGCGTTTGTTGGTTGTTGGTTTGTTTGTCAGAAGGATAACTCAAAAAGTACGGAACGGATTCGAATGAAACTTTGTGGAGTTGTTGGAAATGCCAAAAGGAACAAGTGATTAAATTTTGGCATCTCTAAGTGCTTTTTTAATATGCAAAATGAGCAAAATACTAAATGAAATGGGGTCTCTACTCAGGGAGTAGGCATGAACAAACGCTAAAAAAATATTCATTGACGTATTATTGTTCATATATCAGCTCAGGACTATGTTAACCAGTGACGTAGCTTAAACTTCTTCCTCTTCCCGTCTCTGAGTGCTTTTTTAATATGCAAAAAGAACTAACAGAGAGGAAATAATGATTAGAGATAGAAAATCGGGCGTGTGAAAGGGAGAATGTTTGAATGAGAATGTTGTGGGGATCGGCGGAGGTACACACTCTCTGAGTGTATATATGCCTCTAGTTGAATTTAGTATCAATGAATAAAGACATAAATACGGATCGTTGTTATAGTATATGCAAAGTGAATGCAAAACAATAAATTTACTATCAGATTAAAAAACCATTCCAACCTTTAATTGAACTGAATGAAAAAAATATTTTTATAATTGAAATTTATTTCAATACATATTTAAGAAGTGGTGTAATAATTGTAGATAGAAGAATGTCTTCTCGGAGCGCCAAAGAAAGCATCGAACCCTGTAAGCTTTCAGCTGATTCCTTTATACCCAGAATTTTGATAGAAAGCGATGTGAGAATGGATTTTTTTTGGTTATCCACTTACATATTGTTTTTTATACTTATTTATTCATAAGAAAAATAACTATAATATATTTTTTAAATAAAATATTTCGTTATATAAAAAAACACTCTCATTAAATTAATAAGGATTTCAAATTCTTATACTTGACATTTCGATTCTAATGGTTATTGTCAACTGAAAATAATTCATTTTGAAAAAAATTTGGCCTCATCAATAAATAAATATCTTTTTGAAATAATGATAGTGAAGTTTTTTGAAATATTTGCCGGAATTGTGAAACTATGTCTTCGACCTGTTGTCCTACTTCAAACAGTCACTTTAAGCTCTTGAAGAAGATAATGAACCAATATTGTCTTTTGTTTTTGTTTGTTTGTTTTACTCCTAGATAAGCCCCACCTCGCCAGATCTTAATCTGGCATCATTGAGTATTGAACAATGATTCATGTATCACATTTTATTATAATCTCCTAAACTGTGTTTTTTAGCTTTATATTGAATGTTTAATGTTGTTTACTTGCGTTTTGGTGTCGTTAAATATGATAACTTTCAACAATAATGTTTATTTCTTTGAATGGTTAAAATGTAAGTTTAGTATCCTAAAAATATAGTTTAAAAATACGATACACAATACAAATTTATATGTATACTTTTACGCAATTGCACCTGGTTTATTTCTGATATTTAGTTTTTGTACACTTTTTTTTACAAAATACCTCTTTAGAAATAAACTCTTTCGTTTATAGGCATGCATATTAAAAAAGAAATGAAGATCTACTGATGTGCCTACATAGTAATTGATATAAAAAAGTTATTTCTAAGCAATATTCATGTAATTCATTAAAAGTAATCAACTTTTTGTGCAATACTTATTTACTATAGAACAATTAAATACTTGGAAACTTAACTTAAATAAAAACATTAGATGCACAAATTGATGCTGTGATTTTTATGTATATACAAAATCACGTCCACCTATGCAAGAAATGAAATTTAAACCAACACTTTTAATTATCAGAATATTAATATCTTTAATAATAACACTATCTTATTAGGTTGTTCCATAAATAATGAGGTCGACCAATTAAAACTCAAATTTTCATTAGATCAACAAAAAACTTCTCAATCAGTACACATAATCCCTCCGACTGCAATGATGTCGTGGCAGTGCCCCGGAGCTTCCTGAGTTGGTCGTAGAGCTCGTCTTCACTGACCCTCTTCATCGCCCGCTGAACGGCGAGTGTAGCCTCCTCGTGGCCCCCAAACTCGTCCTCCCGGAGTAGGTGCTTCAACTTCCGGAACAGGAGCCTGTCACACAGGTTCAAGTCGGGTGAGTAGGGTAACTGTTTCACCGGTTCCACGTCCCTCCGGGTCAGGAACTCCCTGGTATCGGTGGCAGTGTGGGGACGTGCATTGTCCCACATGAGGAGACAATCTTTCAGCCGGATTTTGTCCTTTTTCAGGCTGAGAAAGCGCTTCCCAGTCGTCCTCAGGTACTCTATCATGGTGTTCCGGTCGGCTGTGGTCCCGGCAGGTAGTGCAGTGATCGATACCCGCCTCGGCTTGCAGGTGAACCCCATCAGAATCATCGTCTTCCTCGCTGTCTGTTTCACACGGGGGGTCGAGAACCGGGCCCCCGTGGACTCCGCCCAGACTTGCCACCGCTCCGCCGAATCCTAGTAGAACCAGGACTCGTCCTGGACTAACAGATGAGACCCCAGAAAGTCCTCCCCGTGGTCCTGGAACAGCTTCAGGAGGTCCTGACAGCACTTCACTCGCTGCGTCTTGTTGGCTTCAGAGAGCTGGTGAGGGACGAGCACGCTGAGGAGGTTTCGGAGCTCTAGATCCTCCGTCAGAAGCCTGAAAACAGTTGTAGATGGTAGGGACACCTCTGCAGCAACTTGTCGAGTGGTCATCCGGGGGTTATCCTCGACCAGGCGCTTCACACGGGCCACATTCTCCTCTGTCCTCGTCTCCGGGGACGTCCAGGACGGGTCTTCTTCTCCAGTGTGCCATCTCTGGAGGGTGGAGAGGCCAGGGCAGGTGTCAGGGAAGGTAGAAAGCAGGTCCCCGTGGATCTCGTTGACTGTCCTGGCGAGCTTGATCGGATCAAGAAGTAGGAGCGAAAGTCGGGTGTCTCCATTTTCAGCGGCGAGTAGAATGAATGATCGAAATAACGCGATTACTCTCCTTATATACTAACCTGAGTGGCGCCATACAGTCTGTTCCCATGCAAAAATATGCGATAAGAACGCTCCCGTTGAAATTTTTGAGATAGCGTGTGAACTTTTCGAGATAGCTAACCTACCTCACTATTTATGGAACAACCTAATATAAACATTATAAAAAGGTATAAGCATGAGGTGTACTTATATAACAAAATACATATGTGGCAACAAATGTAACAGTTTCATATATGATTTTATGAGGTGTGGTTTTGGGATAAATATATTATATCATATATATATAATATTTTTCCAAGAATATTTATTGCAATGTTTCATCTTCAGTATTCTTCTTCAACTATTTCCTTTATATGTGCAATACAAATAAACTTTAAAAGTATTTATTCATATATTTAAATTTATCGAAAAAAAGTGTTAACAAAGAATTTACCTTTAAAAGCACTTTCTTACTTTGAAGGTATGCTAAGTGCATTCAATAATACAATTATGAAATTTACAGTATAGTTTTTCAATCGAAATGGGTCAAATCAATTTACATTATGTGGAAGGAATTTTGGATGCCCAAAAGATACAGTTATAATATAAAAAGACAAGATGTGGTAAACGTATGAAATATAATTATTAAAGTAATGCAGCACATGTAGTTAAATGCTTTTTGAAGCACATAACTTACTTTCTTTCTTTTTAAAAGGATTTAATGCTGAAATGCCTTTTAAGTATCTTAATTTCTTATCTGAGTAAATTGTAGTTATATATATCTTTTCATTTTTTTGCTCTATCTTTTTTGCAAGAATTATCTAGGGATAATTTAAAGGAGAAAAGTTATCAAAGTTTTTTTTCTTGAGAGAAGATGTGTAAAAGGGCTTTTTAGATTCCATAGAACTCTTATTTTAGTTCATATATTTATATTAGTTTTATAATTTTGAGGTTAAAAGGCCCATATTTAATGATTTGACAGTCAATATTTTTTGCTTCGTCAAATACATCTACAATTTTTATGTATATTAAACAAATACATAAATATATTTTTACTTAAATTATTTAACGTAAATTTAAGTTTTAACAAAAAACATAGCAAAAAATGTATAATTTAAACTTTGGAGTTTCGGTGTTTAAATGCTCGAGGGTCAAATGGTATCTTCTAAAACTCAAAATAAGATAAACTAAATAGTAAAAAAGTGAGCGCGATATCCGTGTGCACTAAGGTGTGATTAACTCTCAATGTTGGGGCCGCAGGTTCGATCCGAGAGGGGATGATCATTTTAGTCTACCTCATTGATAAGATCTTTGGTTCGAAAGACTAATTTGAATGCTATAATGCTTATTTATATCCTGTCGGATGCAATTTTATCGGACCAAATGGGCAAAAAAAAACATTATTTTTTCCACTGTATCGTACCCACTGTAACATATTTATGATAGTAATTGGTAGTCTTTATAGCCAGTTCCATCTCATTCCTTGCTTACTCTCCTAAAACTCTTTACAATGGTAATAATAATTTATTATTTGAACCCACGGATTGTGAAGTGTTGATAAATATAATTGATGGCAATTATTATTAATTTTTTGCCAGTTACTAAAAAGCCCCTTGAGAAGAATATATTTATTTTAAGTTAATTCATTATTGAATACGACTATTTTGACCGAAACACCTAGATATTTATAAACTTTTTACATATCCTATTATTTAAGGAGCTAAGCTACAGAAGGATACCCTTGATAATACGTATTTGTCGACGATGTCCTCATCATTTACGAACTATGGAAACTCGTACTACAATTATGTTCTTACTAGCCATATTTGAATGAATTTGTAACTGATCTACCCTGAGCTGGTCTGTAGAAAAAGGTCGTTCTCAAAAACTCATAAATATACATTATTCTTTCATTTGATCACACAGTTTCTTTCCTTTTTCTAAGTCTGATATCCAGAGTGACGATCTATTTATCGACAGATTTGAGCCAACCAAATAAACATTCTTATTTTCTTGAATATGAGCAGATGCTTTATTCAATTCGTATTTATAGATGGAAATGAAGGAGTCCATTAAAAGGATTCGCCAATGACGTCATGGATCGAGGCTCATGAGAAGAGACAACTTGCGTTCTAAAGGATAAAATTATTCTCTCAGAATTGGTATCACTCCTCAACAGCTGCCACGAGTGACGTGATACTTTGTATGGTTTTACCAACTGTGTCCACCCTTTTCTCTATATCTGATCATGATAGATAACATAATATATATAACGTATAGAATAAAAGATCGAGTTGGAAGGGGAAGGGTCTGAACGTAAGATAGTCATATGAGTTAACCCTTGTGTGGTGTTCGGGTCTGTGGGACCCGTTTTCATTTTTGTCTCAAAGAAAAGTAATACGAATTTTTATTATTTCAAACTCAGATTCATTGGCCTTGGCTCATTTTCTGTGAAGAACATATATCACAACACGTTTTCAGTGACCACACCCATACACCCCCCTACACATTTACATTACATAGAGGGTGTTCGGGTCTGCTGGACCCGGGGTCAATGAAAGTGGAAATTTTAGGTCTTGTGCACCATCCACCCAACCTACAGAACCATCACCTGCAAAGCCTGAAGTAAGTGTGCTATTGCTGATTGCAGGTGAGGAGAGAGAGTTAGAAAAATTTCTGATATTTTCATTATTCTAGGTTACAGCCAGCAACAACAAAAAGAAGTGATGTTTTATTTATAAATGTGACCTAATAAAGGTAAAAGACTATTATTTATCATTTATGTTGTTTATATTGCTTGTAATTGAGATAGGAAAAGATCATTTGAGTATTTTAACATAAAATAGTTTTATTGTGTTTAGCTGAGAACCCCGAAACGCAGCGGGTCCACTAGACCCACGAACAGTGGCTGAGTTACAAAAATATGAACACCACACAGGGTTAACAAGAGAAATTTGTTGTTTTTATACAAAGGAATGATTACTTAATTAAAAAAGATCGAAGGAATCACGGCTTTACACCCATAACAAAAATGCAAACATTATTCTTTTTATCGGTTGATACAAGAAAGAAAAACTATTATCTATTGACAAAATAAAATAAGTTTTACAAAGTAGAAATATTCATTTTTCGTAGCATAGCAAAACGAGGAAAAATATCATTAATCAAGTCGAATAAATAAAGCGAAATGAAAGTTTTTTTTCTCTAAGATTTATGTGTTGCTCCTATGCATATGTAATATGCACTCTCCATCTTGATAGGTTGTCATAAGATAGATGCAATGATTACGCTTTACAAGCGGGTCTTTGAATTGTGGTCTACATGCACTGCAATTCATCAGGGAGATCATTTATTCTCCTTAATGAGTATGACTTTTTCGAATCGAAGCTCTTCTGATTGCGTTGCTTGCCAATGATTTAATGAAGAGGAGGACTCATGGCATTTTTCATGGCTTGCATTTATTTTAAACAGGGTTCTTTTGTTTATTAATAATATTGCCATGTATTTATCTTATCACCTGTATGATACTCATAAAAGTTTCCTGTTAATAAATTGATGTTGAAGTCTGATAAAAAATTCAATTAAATGTAAATATATAATAATTATTTTGTGCACTTTTTAAAAATAGGGCATTTGACATCAATTTATTAACAAGGAAAACTTTTTTGAGTATCATGCCGCTGATGAGATAAATTTATGACATATATATATATATATATATATATATATATATATATATATATATATATATATATATATATATATATATTGTCCTTAAGATTTTATTTCCCGCTGTTAATATTTGTTTTTTACTCCGGTAAACATGTTTTGGATATATTTAGATATATGCCCCTCAAATATTTGCTACCAATATGTTTTGACCAATTTTTCCATATTTATATCATTTAAAAATAAAATCTAATATCCTTATTTTGACTTTGTACATAAACTTCCATCCCAAGTGATGTAAAAAGGTACTTAGAGGATCGTAGCAGAGAAGGTGCAGTTATCGGTTAAAAATGAAGTTTATTTACTCCTCCTTGTGAGAGCCAAAGATTACAGATATCATAGAATTCAAGTTACTCAGATCGAAATTGATGGAACAAAGATGTATCTCATATAAATAATTTTACTAAGAGTATTTAATGGTAAAAACAAGCATATCCTCAATAGTTTCTTAATGTTTAAAAATATATATAAATATAAAGTGAAATAGATGGCCATTGTGAAAACATACAACAAAGTAAAGAAAATGTATACTAAAAAATATATCATTCTAATTATTAATTAAATATAATGTATTTTGATTAAAAATAAATGTATATATGTGTATTTTGAAATAAATTAAAAATGATTAGGTTCGATTAAGACTTCAGAAAGGATCTAGCATGACATTGATAGCATAATTAAAAACTAATCATTCTAAATAAGAATGAGTTAAAGATAGTTTTTTTTAGCCCTATTTGAAAATTTTAATAATATTGCATGTATCTATAAGAATAGCAGCTGAGTAAAAAACATAGCTAAACAATTTTTTGGAAATGAACAACCGTGAAAAATTAAATATATATATAATATATTATGCTAGAACTTCGACGTTTGATATATATATATGTATATATATATACACACAACACCCACACATATATATATATATACTATATATATATATATATATATATATATAATATATATATATATATAGTATTAGACCTCCCAAAAAACCACTTTTTTAGTTCTTTTACATATACCCAGCGATTCTGGTTCATTTTTGATGCTGAAAACAAATATCTAATTTAAAAAAATCTCTAGCATTGTTAGAAATTGGACGTCACTGGTGTCAAAGGTTTCGTTATGAAGCAAAACTTTTTGTTATTACTTATTTTGAAACGAATTAGTTTACTAAATTTAGCTATGATCAATTTATGACTTTGGACTTTTTTGCAAATTCAAATAATATTTAGTGCCAATAAATGAACATGAGTGTGACGCACCCATTTTTTAAATAACAGCTCCTACTAGGGTTCTTTATAGTTTCAAGAAGGAAAAAATTTTTTTAAATTAGATATTCGTTTTCAGCATCAAAAAATGAACCAGAATCGCTGGGTATATGTAAAAGAAATAAAAAAGTGGGGTTTTGGGAGGTCTAATATGTATATATATAATTAAATTGTTATGATTATATTAAACATTATTATTATGAGTAAGACCTCGCTTATTAGTGGATAAATATTAACAACAGATATAGTGTATCAAAAATGTATATGTGTAAAGTACCTCACGATCTACTCAATGATATTATGGATAAATAAAGATACCCCAATGCTCCACATAATGAATACCCATATGTACAATGAGCCCCTCGTACACAAATAAGATACTCAAACTTTAATGTTACCATTTTTTTTTCGTCATGAATGATATCAAAGTCAAATTAAAACTTTCTCCTCACGGTTCAGTTTTAATGGTGCCCAACGGCATTTTTTGCCCTTCCTGAGGAACGTTCTTTGTATTACGGAAAGAGGATAAATAATGCAATAATAATAAAATAATTGTGAATAGGAAATCCATGATAACAGACGGTGAAAATACTTTAATTTAAGGCCATGTAATTTATAATATTTTATGGCCTGCCAACTTGGAGCAAGGGAGAGAGAGAGACAATGCAGATTATTTCAAGGCTTAGGACGTAACTTACTTATAGGAATATACATTTGGGACGTAGGCCTTGTGTAATTTATAGGTTGCCTATATGCTTGTATATCTCAGTATATTTCTTTTTATTACATTGTTTTTGTTATATTGCTGTTAACATTTTATTTGTTTATTTAGTTCTTATTGGCTTCATTATTTTATAAATGAATATTAAAAATATGATCATATAAACATGTCTGTCATGGAACAAAGATATTTGTTTCATTTTATTATATCACAATAGTAAATATTAATTCTTGTTTTTTTGTGCGTACTTTTGTCAATTAGTTGAAATATTGTCCAATATTGTACAAATTTGTTTTACTGCATTGAGAATGTTTATTCTTATTACGAAATAACATATTTTATATCGTTATTGCATATAATATATTTATGGTATTGTTATATTGCTTCTATTCATGTTGTTTTTGTTTGTTGGTGTGTTATTGTATGCATTGATTTAAAATATTTATATATGTTATGTCTGGATGCACAAAAAAACTTCCATATGACACGCTCATTGCTACTCTCGTCGTTGCTATTTTAAATCGTATAGCTTAAAATACTGTGATTGAGCTACGTCTACATTCCTACAACTTCAATTGCTGGATGCGGCGTTAGACATTCTAGTTTTTTGGATAAGTTGTTTTGTAAGTTCAATTTTTCAAAATAAACTCGAGAAAGTCTTTGAAGAGCCGTAAAATCACATGTTCCTATATCATTAATAATATTAGTATATAGAAGTATTTTAATAAAATAAATAAACAAGCATTCGCAGTCAGCGGATGAATGCATTTTTGATTTTCATACTCATTGACAGTATTTAAATCCACAATTAATCCATAAAATTTTGAGGGGAAAAAACGGAAACAAGGCTGTCAAGTACACATATGATGATACTACCCAATTGAACCATTAGCAAGCGTGTTCAGGTCTCGTTGCTTACTGCGCTGATTCGACTTCTGCGAGAGGTTGGTCAATGTTGACCAGTCTCATTTAAAAAATTAATAATTTTTCTTCTCCTTTATTTGTTTAGATAATATATAAAATTATATAAAAAATAATATAATAAGTAAAATAAACATTTTAATTTTTAAATAAAATCTAAAAAAAGGTAAAACAATAAACCAAATATCAAATGGGTATCTATTTAAAATATTCCATATTTTTTGCATAATTTTTAAAATATTCTTTTGACTTGGATGGATAAAATGTGATGACGTTATCCGCATGGACCATGAGTCCTCGGCGTCGGAGGGGATCTTGAGGTAGAGGGCAGTGTATCGGGCGGCAGCAGAGAGTATCACAGATCGAAGAATAGATAGTTTTACCATTTCTTTTTTCGGTCAAACAACTCGCTTTGTAGGCCTTGGAGTTTGACAGAGCAAATTCAATAGCCTGAATTTATTGGGATTGAGTCCTTTTTTCTTTAGGAGACCGAAGAGGATTGTTGAAAACGCTTGTTTCAACGCTTTAATGTTTTTATATATCTTCATGCCTCTCCATACAACCAAATGGGCCAAAAAATTGTGTATTGGAGAGTCTGTGTGCTCGTCAATACGCCCATCTTTAGCAATAACACTTACTGGCAATAATGAAGTATCCTCAATGACCATGAGAGAGTATACAATACTAGCAAAAGGAATTCCCTCATGAATTAAAATCTCATAGTGCATTAGTATTATAATAATGCAATAAATTATAACTATTTATTGTTGCTATTGTTGATGTACCCATCCACCTTTGACTCAACTTGTTACTATCTTCTTCTCATACGCTTTAATTAACGCTTGAGGAAGCGACTCTCATAATTCTAAAGTGCCTAACCATTGAGTTCAAAAGTACGTATACATGCCCTAGTAGGGAAATGGTAAAATTTGCATTCTAAAGAGTTATCAGTTGGTAAGGAGGAAGGTTGTTGGCCTTGATGTCAAAAGGATAAGTCAAAAAAATCATCTTGGATATGAGTGAGTTGGTTATAAGAAAGAATGTTGAATATTCTGGAGCTCATCAATCATAATATACTTTGGAAAAGGAAAAGTATATATATTTTTTTGTATAATAAATAAGGTACAAAATGTTATTACTTCTATCCCTCAATTTGTTTGAGTTGATATATATATATATATATAATATATATATATATATATATATATATATATATATATATGAATATATATATATATAATATATATATATTATATATATATATATTTACATAGCAGGAAGAATAAAACGCAGTGGACCATAGATAAAAAATATTAATCATCTACAGAAATTTAGATGCTGAAACAAAGGCTTACAAAGCGTACGAGTTATGTTTAACCTTATAAAATCACTAGATAACATCGTGTAACAAAGTTTTGTCCTTGAGTTAAAACTGTTATTTCCTATTTGTCTATGTCCAGAAAACATGAAAAAATACTTTTATCATGTTAATTTTGCTTTTGTGTCCAGATAGGATATTTGTGAAATTTACAATTTTATCATTTCTAATGGTTCATGCCCAGTCATCTTCGTGCAAAGTAAGAATAACCACAATGTCAGTAATATTTATTTTTTCTAGTATGTCAATGCATTTCAAATCAGTTTTTATAATTTCAATATCTTTCGTACTATTCGAAAAAATAGGCTTCATATTTCAAAAAATGGATCATTTTTTAGTCTTCTATTTAAGCGGATTATATTTTTTTGTTTCGAGTCTATTGACTATAATCAATTATAAATATTTTTTGTATATGCCACTGCATTTCAGAACGGTTTTTATAATTTCGATATCTGGCATGAAAGTAAAGAAAATATAAATTAGTCTGAACAAGTATTGATCAAATTATATAAATACTACATTATGAGGTTGCGTTACCTATAATTGTGATTTGTTACGAAGAAAAAAAACATGTTTGCCTTTTTATTTGCAAGCTCCTAATGGAATTCTTTAGGAGTTTCGCAAATAATCTAACTTCCATTTTCCAAATCACAGTAACTCTCCAAATATTCAAATTATTTAGGAACTTGCAAATAAAAGGCAAACATGTTTTTTTTTCTTCTTACAAATCACAATTATAGGTAACGCAACCTCATAAGTGTTATTATATAATTTGATCAATACTTGTTCAGACTAAATTTATATTTTCTTTACTTTCATGCCAGATATCGAAATTATAAAAGCCGTTCTGAAATGCATTGGCATATACAAAAAATATATTATATATTAGTTATAGTCAATAAACTTGAAACAAAAAAATATATCCGCTTAAATAGAAGACTAAAAAATGATCAACTTTTTGAAATATGAAGCCTATTTTTTTGAATAGTCCGAAAGATATTGAATTATGAAAACTGATTTGAAATGCATTGACATACTAGAAAATAAATAGTACTGACATTTGTGGTTATTCGTACTTTGCACGAAGATAACTGGGCCTGAACCATTAGAAATGATGAAAATTGTAAATTTCACAAATATCCTTATCCTGGACACAAAAGCAAAATTAGAAATGATTAAAAGTATTTTTTCATGTTTTCTGGACATAGGCAAATAACAGTTTCACTCAAGGACAAACAAAGACCTTAATTTTGTTACATATTGTAATCAGTGGAAAATTTGACAAATATCATGTTTCTTCAATTTAAAAAGACACTTAATATTATTACTTCTTAAATATTTCGTTAACAAAAAAAACTAGTATTGTCTAATACTTATCTTTTATGTCGTGATAAGTAAAAGGTTTTGATATTTGTTTTTCAATGACTTTATTCGATTAGAGTAATTGTATATAGATATGTATATATAATTAAACATTATGTTTAAAATTTAAACCCTAACTGAAGGGTTTAATTTGTTACATATGTTATAAATAATGGTTTAGAGCCAGTTATTTCATATAGCTCAAATTAATGAACACTTAAAAAAATTATATATTACCGATTTTTGTAATTTATATTTTGGACTACATATTTTTCATCTTTGATTTTTAATAAGTTTGTTATACAAAACTGGATCCCGGCTTCTAATATAATGTATGGAGTATATAATGAGCAAATTACATATAGTAATATTATACTCTAGAGGCATATATACCCTCCGAGAGTGCACGCCTCCGCCGTCACGGGTCCTATAGCCTTCCGAAGCGGATTTTCACGACTGGGGGTGCGCAAGAGACGGGGGAGTGTTCCTCTCGACATAATTCTGAGAGGAAGACGCTCCCGGCACCCAATTTCACAGCACAGCGACATCTATATGGCAGAGTAGCTAACTTGAAATTTTTATTGGTATTTAGCTCATTTTTGCATCTGAATTCTGCACTCAGAGATGCCAAAGTTAATCACTTGTTCCTTTTGGCATTTCAACAACTCCACAAAGTTTTCATCCGAATCCTGTTCCACTTTTTGAGTTCCTGTGCTGACAAACAAACAACAACAAACCAATTCCCGTGAAACAATTCCTCCTTCGGCGGAGGGTATTACCTAAGCAAATTACCAAATAGATCAGCATAAATGCCCTAATGAGTTCATCCAAGACCAGATGAAGCAAAACTCTCCTAACCTTTAAATAAGTAGAAAAAATTTCATCGCTTCTCAATTATCTAATTTAATATTTCAAACAAAATTAGTCTGCCAAAATTCACAACACCTTATATCAGGACTTTGTACTCGAAGTGCACATTGTTATGAAAAAGCCGAAGGTTTTACTTCTTTTATAAGTATTTCTATATCGGTGCTTCATTAATCAATAGGCAATATTTATTTGTATTAAAGGTCGACCCAACCTCGAACTTACATGCTTACATAAGTACTATATTTCGTTGCAATAAAAAACCACATTCTTCGCTAAAACTACTACTCCCTTTCCTCCTTAAAAATAGCAAGGCTCAAAGTTATAAGTATCTTATTTAATGACAACTGGTTTTAACATATAAATTACAAAGTGATGAATTCTAATCCAAAAAAATGTGGGAAAATTTTATTACCCTCTGAAAAAACTCTGCTTTAGAACATCAAGTACCACAGCCTTGGCACTTGAGAATGTCAATTGAGAGCACTACAAAAGTGAGGCTGTGGAATAGTATAGATTTATTACAAGACGCTACAATCTTCCATTCTCCTGGAAAAAAAAGAATAATGTCATCTATGACAAAAATTAAGGACCCAGAAATTCCCAGCGCAATTACAAATTTTAAAGACTGCATTCTTCAATGCTCCGTGCAAGGATTGCGGAAAACTATTTAACTCCGTTTTAACGTATTTGCTGAATGCCAGGGACTTCGCTCCTAAGGAAAATAATTAACCTCAACATTGCCAACGTGGGGGAAAACTTTGTGACCCGTTGATTCTGTTTGGAGTTTACTTCGAATTTTTTGAAAGCATCACTGAAAACGCGTGCCTTGAAAGGCTATTTCAATTGTAAAGCAGGATGCAGAAAAACTGGCCATCGGAATCCGGTCCAGGTGGAAGAATTTCGGGCAATTATAATATCAACCGCTGCCAGATATTCGGCTTTTTAATATCAAAATTCCAAACAAGGACTAGTTCATCGTGGGAATATGCGGGAAATATAATAAAGTTTATCCCCCAAACACTACAAGAATTTCACGCTGGCTTTACTAATACACAAAAGTTTTTAAAGAAGTCAATATCTTAATTAGTCTTTTTATACAAATGTTTTAATTTTTTGAAATTTTATTTTATTAAACTTAGAAAGTATGTTTTAATTGATTTTGTTGTTGTTTAATATTTGTTTGTTCATGTTTTTTTAATTAAAGTTGTGATACTTGTAGGAATTTTGTTGGACTTTTGTTTAGAGTATTAATTTAATCTATAATGTTTATTATATATATTGTTTTATTAAGCTACATCTGAATAAATAAGTCATAAAATATATTAGAATATGATTTGGATAATTGATCAACACCACCTAAGAGTAATACATATCTAAACTAAGGCATGTATACACCCAGAGAGTGTACAACCTCTGCCGTCACGGGGTGTTATGAGCCTTCCGAGGCGGATTTTGACGACTGGGCGGCGTAGCGGGACGGGGGAGGGTTCCCCTCGACGGAAATTCCGAGAGGAAGACGCTCCCGGCACCCGATTTCACAGCGTAGCGACATCTATTGGCAGGTAGGCTCACTTGACATATTTATTAGTATTTAGCTCATTTGGCATCTTAAAGAAGCACTCAAGATGCCAAAATTTAATCACATGTTCCTTTTGTCATTTCCAACAACTCCACAAAGTTCTATCTGAATCTGTTCAGTACTTTTTGAGTTATCCTGCTGACAACCCACCAACCACCAACAAACGCCAGGTGAAACAATACCTCCTTCGGCGGAGGTAATAATAAGAATACTGATCAGCAACCATAGGTCCCTATAGGAACCAGGTTTACTCATCTTGATAGTTAATAAAACTTTTATATAAGCTGATTAATCCGTCAAACCAATTAATGTTCACCTTTTGATTTTGAAATGTATAAACTTTATATATATAGGTATATATAAACTTTGTAGTCTTATTTTATAATCAAATATAGAATCAAAATAAGTACCCCTTGAAAAACAAGTTGGGAATCAAAGCATTTAAATCCCACCTGGCTCATATTTTGAAGACAAAATCAATAAGATACATCTGTATGCTGTACATTCATATTCGACCTCATTTTAAGGCAATAATTTTATTTTTTCCCCCATCACGGAATCATCCATAAATCAAGGTAGTTTTATAGTTATATTTATTGACTTTGCTTAGTGCCTGGATACATATATATACATTTACTTGCATGAAGATCCAGATTACCACACCACACAACAACAACAAAATAATAACTCTTTACTTTGTTTGTTTATTTATGATGTTGTATGCATCGTGATAAATGTGTTTGCAATGAAATATGTAATACCACATGCTTACTTAAATGGTCCGCCCTACAATACTTATGTACATTAAAACTCATAGAATATATACATTGCTCTTTTGGAACAGAATAGATAAATAAATACTTATATGAAATAAATAAATCCATACCTTCTCTAAATACTCCAACGATGCATCCCAACGTCTCAAGAGGGATTTGATCCCAAAAAAAGTTCATGGATGTTGGATGGGTCTAAGGAATCAGTTTAGATCTTATCAATAATGATCCTAAGAGTGTGTTGATACTTAACTTTCTATATCATCAATGGAGGAGATTTGATTTAAATATGTAAACAAAGAATTTATATGTAAAAGAAAAATAATAACGATATATATATATATGATATATATATGGAGTTTACAATTATGATATTTATTTCATTAAATCTCAAACGGTGTTTTTTTTTTAAAATAAAAAAATAACATACGAAATAATAAAACTTTGAACATGTGTGAAAGATCTCTTGAACGTAAAATTAATCCTTATTTTTTCTTTAGCCTTAATAGTTACATTGGAAAGACTCGAAGATTTCTTTATTGGTATCAATTCAATATTCGCTCATTTGGAGATAATCGTACATGAACAACATAATACTAAAGTTGATATGGATTTCCATCTTGTATATACAAGAATGGTAATTCCTTTTCTTCCTCCGTGAAATGCTCACACATATTTTTAGTCATAGAGCAAACACTGTTCAGGATTATTGTATAATGAAAATAATAATATGAAAATCTGTCAAGAATTTATACTAGGATTCATCTTCAATGTGTGTGTGTTGGACTTGAATGGCCTCGTCAGAAGTATTATTTTCAAAGGCCTAATCCAGGAAATAAAAGGAGAGGGAGAGAAAAATGTATGTTTTGTTTAGAAAAAGAAAAACATACTGCTAACAATCTTTTTCATATAAGAAAAAAATCCAAGATGTATTAGTTGGTGTGAATGGAAAATATATAAATATATATGTGTGCTTACAATGTGGATACACAAAGTTATTTGCTAGAGCTAGAATGGTTCTGTGTTGAAAAGTATATATATTTTTTACATTGAATGTTCTTTATGATTATACACCAATGGCCATTGTCCGTTATGGAGTATAAAAATAAGACAATTTAATTTGCTAGTACTGAAGAAAGGCAAAAAGAGACAACTTGTCATTATGAGTACTATGAATTACTAATAATATTATATTTTATTCCCACTTATAAATTATATCTGATATCTATGTATTTATATGTAATTATCCATATAGATTATTTGAAACTGCAAAATTCAATAAATAAACCTTAATGTGTAGTTTTTATTATAAACGAAGTTTGTATTATTCTTATGTTGCATAATGAATACTTTGTTGTTCAATTAGAGAGAAATGCGTATCAAGGGAAACTCAGGTCAATATTATTGTTTAAATAGAGACTCAAACTCAGAATATAAAGTCCATCTCAAGCAATAATTGACACTCTACAGTTGTCCAAGTTTAGTTGCTCAAAAACTGAATGAGGGAGAAGAACTCGTCGTCCTAAGAGAAGAACTCATGTGCGGAGGAAAATTGCAAATTCTTAGACTCCTACAATCTTTTATCATTTAAAAAATATGTTAAACGTTAATTGATGTTTCTTTTTTGTAGAAGGTAATTTGCTATAGATAATTAATTTTAAACTAAATGTTTATATATATATATAATACTTATGTATGCAACTTCTATCAATAAATAAAGTCATTTAGATCAAAATAAGTCTTATATTCTTACCATATGAGAAAAGAGGTTTATATGAAAATACTGCATAAAACTTGATGCTTGACTCATCCGCTAATAACTGATTTGCAACTCAAATTCGGACTTCAATAATATATTAATATCAAGCTGGAACTTTATATTATACTAAATTTAAATAGGATTCGAACTCACTCAGAAGCCTTATCGTATCCCCATTAGACCGCCCAAAAATTCCCACTTTTTAGTTCCTTTATACATATACCCAGCTATTCTGGTTCTTTTTTTAATGCTAAAACGAGTATCTAAATAAAAAAATCTCTAGCATTGTTAGAAATCGGACGTCACTGGTGTCAAGGTTTCGTTATGAATCAAAACTTTTTGGTTATTACTTATTTTGAAAAAAACTAGTTTTACAAAATTAATCTATGATCAATGATGACTTAATTATTTTTTGTAAATTTTCGTCAAATAATATTTAAGCCAATAACTGAACATAAGTGCTGGCGCACCAACCATTTTTTAAATAACAGCTCCTACTAGGGTTCTTTATAGTTTCAAGAAGGAAAAGAAAAAGAGGGTACTCATGTTGATGTTTTAAGTTATCTTTTAATACGTTTTTAAAACGACTAATGATAGTAGATTTTCCCCATCGAATCCCAATCTACTCCCTCTGAATCCCTCTCATCAGTATTGATACCAATTCTTTTAATTTTTGTTTTTCTCAAAATACAGTTTTTCAATGGAAATGTCATTATGGTAATCTCGTGAATTCGCCAATAGACATTTTGTTCACATATCATAATATTATATTATATAAATATATATATATATATAATATATTATATATATATATATATATATAAATAATATATATATATACTATATATATAATATATATATATATATATATATATTATAAATATATGCTCATATTTGACAATCAAAAATTATGGATTGAACTATGAATTCCGTAAATGAATCTAACGGGCGTCATAACCAGACGATACCATCAGCTCAATCACAGAGCTGGTAGCGTTGACACGATTGAAACACTTTCGGGTTGCGTGAGGAAACGCACGACGTGAAAGTTCAACAGCCTGAAGAATGTTCTGACGCTGTTTCTCGCTCTTGGTCAGCACTTTAGTAAAGTCAGACCCGAACTTGACGGCCCTCTCTGCCGCGTCATTGACAACTTGAAGAGAGGTGACGATGCCGCTTAACTCAATGAATGTTGAATCAGAAGCCCATTGTGTGACCGGGAGCTCCAAGAAGGTTGGATGGATGTTTGTAAGCTGAAGGTAGAAACGCTCAATGAGATATAGGTGGTGGCATTTGGTATAAAAATTCTTGTTATTCTTTGGTAAATTAATCATAGCTTATTACAATTATTAAAGGAATGTTTACCCGGCTAAAAGTTTTGTCGGCTTCGATGATGTCCAAAGCACTTTCGGCACTGACATCGAAACGAGTTTGCAATTCCTTGAGAAAGAGCTCCTTCTTCTCCTCGGCGTTTTTTCGCTTCCGTCGCAGTGAATGCACCACCCCACGAAATAGATCATGGAGGCGATGGAGCTTCTTAATTAATTTTTTCCTCGCCATGAGTGGCAAATAAGACGGTGCCCAGAGACGAAGTAGGGAATCGGCGGTGCTACGGGCAGCTAGCTGCGCGTCCGGTCTACCCAAAGACCAAAGATGAAAGTAAAAGTGCGTATCACCTCTTCGGTTAACGGGAATGGACCTGGTTTGAAAATTTCTAGAGTATAACCAATACCCAGTGCCTCGCTTAAGCACTTCTTCAGTGTCCGAGTTTCCATTTTATGTTAAAGGCACTTGACTGATAGATCAAAGAGTGAAATTGAATCTGATACGGTGTTTAAATCACGTGTTTATAAATAAAAACAGGTTTTGATGAAATAAGATTAAATGGTTATTGTATTGTATTTAAAAGATAACTTAAAAACATCACTTGAGTACCCTCTTTTTCTTTTTTCTTCTTCTTGAAACTATAAAGAACCCTAGTAGGAGCTGTTATTTAAAAAATGGTTGGTGCGTCAGCACTTATGTTCATTATTGGCACTAAATATTATTTGACGAAATTTGCAAAAAATAACAAGTCATCAATTGATCATAGCTAAATTTTGTAAAACTAGTTTTTTTCAAAATAAGTAATAACCAAAAAGTTTTGCTTCATAACGAAACCTTGACACCAGTGACGTCCGATTTCTAACAATGCTAGAGATTTTTTATTTAGATACTCGTTTTCAGCATTAAAAAATGAACCAGAATCGCTGGGTATTGTAAAAGAACTAAAAAAGTGGTTTTTTTGGGAGGTCTAATCCACATCCTTGCACATTCTTCAGATTCAGTTTTAAACACTACTGCATTCATTATTCCGTTTTGTCAGGCAGTCGTATTAGGTTTATCAGTTTAAAGCCAACATAATTTGGGATAAAATATTATATTTTATAATCCCTTTGATACTTTTTTCTTGCTAAACTCTTTTTTTATGTGAAATAAATAAAATGTAAAACATCAAATATAGTAAAAATTCCAGTGATATAAAATCGAATCAAAATAGTTACAGAGGAATTTTTTTTTCAAATGTTCCGAGTGTATCTTTGGAGATAACAAAAAGCATTACATCATCACAAAAGTACAACAAATTATATACGCGAAGAAATCGTCGGAGGACCCTGACGTAGCAACGATTTTACCTATTTTTAAGTTATATACCAAAGTTTTACAATCTTTTTAATTATTTTAATTGTTGTACTTTTTTTTTTAATTTTTTTTTTGTTTAATATGAAATATAGTTACGCCTGTTGGGCAAGAAGAAAAACAAAGATTACAAAAGCATTACATCATCAAAATTATTCCATCGGAAATCAAGGCCTGCACCCTCAACATTGAGAGTTGAAAAACGCCTTTTTGCACTGAGCTAAAATCGCTCTAAAGAGCATGCTAAATTTTTCCTCCGTCCATAATATTCCCATACACATGTTATCATACTTAAACTAAAACAATCCTCATGATTAAAACATACATGCCTTCATTATCAAATTGGTCCTAATATTTTACTTATTCTCGTGAATATTGGTAACCTTTTAAACATCAAACGACATGTTTCTGAGAAGTAACACGCAATCATATCAAGTTTCAATATTGTATGTACTTTAAAAAGCAATATTGAATTACAAAAAAGCTATGTTCTACTTTAAAAAAACATGTTATTTGCCAGGTACTTCAAATACCGTCTTCATTAAGGAGTACACACATATGGTATGGTAAGCATTGTTTAAGGCACGTGCCACCCGCTGCGGTACATCTAAATTATTCTTTTATTTCCACATTTCCATCTACTATTGATACAGTTATTGATTAATTGAACATAAATATAAAAATGAAAATGCTACACTCATATAAATTCGTCGATTAAAATACTAAATGTGACAAATGCATATGACAATGAGTGCATTATTAAAGTTTAAATAGAGAATATGCTAAAGTACATATTTATATGATAAGTCCTTGATCAATGTAATATATTACAAAGCATCCTTCTCATCGACCAGATGTTAAGAAAACAAAAGTAGCCTAAAAAATGCTTGTTCAAATCTAAAACGATACAATCCCATATAATCAAATAGGTAGAAAATATATAAATGCATCTTCATTTTGCGTAAGGCGTATTTCATAATGTATGATGCAATTTGATTCATTAAAAACAATACAAATTGTATGCTTAATTTAAAAGCTATTATTATTATTTTAAATACAGGCTACGTTAAAGGACTCATTTTATTTCGAGTTTCGAGGGACAAAATTAGTGCCTCACCAAAAACGAGGGCAATAGATTTTGCACTTTTGAACTGTAAAGCTAACTCTATATCAACCACTAAAGGAAAAGGATCTGAGAGCCATTATAATAGCTGCGTCAGCTAGGTATTTAGCTCCATATTTAAAGTTCCTATGGTCGAATTCAAATCCTGGAGCTACGCTGGAGAATTGGTGCGATTCCTTCCGTCGACATCTTTAAATCAGAAAAAATATTTGCATAAGATTTTAGAGAATTTAGTAATTTCTTATAGATACCTTTATGAATTGTGAATTGTTGGTTTTATTATTAATGTTATTTTATCATGAGCTATAATTCCTTTCCGGAGTATTAATTTTAAACTATAATGTTTTAATGTATATTTCTTTTACGTAACTACTCCGGTTTAAGTAATTATGTATGTTTTTCGGTTTGGATGTACATAATAGGTATATTTCAAAACATGAAAAAAAATTATATAAATAATCATAAATCCAAAAATTTGTATATCTAACTTAAACAAAAAAATCTAAAGGAAGGCTCGTAAGATCGCCATCATTTACTTTTGTATAGTTGCAATAGTGTAGGCTTTATTAATCTTTCATATTTAAAGGTCCAATAGAATGTGGACCGTGTTTTATAAATATTAATATTTATCTTGGGTGGTCCATGATACCCACATAAAAAATTCCAACTTTTAACCATCATGAATGCCCAAAATATTATTTATAGTTAAAATAATTGCTCCTCCTCCGTATACACTTTCAAATCAGCAACGTCAGCAATTTTCAAAATGATGATATGTGTCATCCATCTAAAAAATAAATGACAATATCAAGGTCGTAGCAAATAAGACGAATAATGGCATGCATTAATAAAACTACTCCTCTTCCTGTTATTATTATTTTGCTCAAAAGCTATAAATTGGTTCATTCACCCAATTGAAGAAGCTATGCATATGTTGTGTATATATTTTTTGCATTTCATGTCTATTTCTTATATTACATATAAGTAAAATAAATTGATGATTTGATTAAGTATGCTAAGCAATGACTCATGACCTCAATGTCGATCAGTTGCGTTTGTATTTTGCATATGCTGAATTCTTTATTTGACTCTTCAATAATACTCCCGAAAAACATATAAAAATGCGAATAAAAGCATACTAGGACTTTTGTCCCTGGTTTCTTGGACTAATCTTAATAATATAATGCTAATTTTTATCCAAATGAATGATAATATTTAATATCATAAAAACATAATATTTTTGTAGGAAAAAAAATCTTAATCTTAAATTAAAGTTAAAAAAAATTCGATATGCTATGATTTAAAATTTTATCAACCACAAAAATAATGATTTACAATATAATAAAACATTAAATACATAACTAACCAAGTATGATATCTTTTTAAAGTTAATTTAAAGATTTGGTCGTGGCAATGTTTTTGGTCCGGAAAGTACTTACACATTTTGCTGCCATAGAATAATAAAGAAAAAGAAAAATTATATATATTTATATGAATAAATATATATATATATATATATATATAGAGAGAGAGAGAGAGAGAGAGACTTTTCCAAGTGTACGGTTTTAAATACAAAAATGCGCTTTAAAAGGACTAGTTTGAGTTAGGAGTATTCCATATTTGTGGAGTTAAAAAGTAATATGTATATATTTGTTTTACACAATGAAGAAATGACTCCTTAGATTGACAATCGAATAATCTTGCTTACGTTCGATGAATGGAAGTCTGATTAATTCTCAATGTGAGAGCAAGGATTCAACTCCCTATAGAAGAAGATTAATTTTTATCAACCTAATGGAAAGGAATCAGAGTTGTGATTGATTGATTTTAATGTTAAATTATATTTAAATCCATACGTGGTTCTACATTTCCATCGAGACAAATTTGCAAAAATATTGATTCCAGGATCGTTTCCAACAGTTTGTAATATGCAGGAGACCATAGCAAATTCGGAGCAACAGCGTCATAAATTTTTAAAAAATTGCATGCCTAAATAGTTGCAGTTTTGACAATTACATATAATTTAATACTATTTCTGAAGATAAAGTTTGTCATACAATTCATTATTTTAATGCATATATGTTCCATGGAGCATACATTTTTATCCCAAACCTTTTCATTAGTATTGATAAACAAATAATTCAGTTTTTAATCATAAATTAATTTACTTTTAGGTAAAATTAATTAAAAAATCATGAATCGAAACATTTATGACATTTATTAAATTTAAAATTTCTCTTTGCTTTTATATGCATTCTTTTAGAATTGTGATAGTTTTTGGGGAATGAAAATAAGTTAATACAAATAGCAATGCTGTGCTCAGTATGCTTTAAGATCAATGTTTTAAATTAATGCTGATAAAATATAATTATATATTAGGTATTCAACCGTTTATTTATTTTTTAGTATCCCTTAATTGGATCGTTTGATCATATAAAGAAAAGTATTAAAATTATATAAAAATTAGTATTTAATATGACCATCTAGTATATTTGATATTTATATGGGACCTTTCTTTGAAACAATAATGCTTATTAAAAATAAACAAAAATAGTATTATTAAAAAAACAGTTGGCTTTTTTGATTAACCTTTTTGTAAACATTTAATGTGACAGTTGCCGAAGCGACAAACAACTGTTTATTTGCCTGAACATTGACACCGAAACATGAAAATTATTTTCCCTCAGTTTTTTTTGACAAAGAAGGAGATGAAAGCCCTAATGATAATTATTGAGTACGCTAGTGATGACAGGCTCCTGCTTAATTTGGTAGGAAAATCTTGCCCCCCCCCCCCCCCAAGTAATTGCACCAATTATAATACCCACTTCTTCTTTGTTCTTAAAGAGTTCCAATATGGGTAGGATCCTTGTAAGAGAGCCCTAATGAGAGAAAAGTTTGCTAGCTTCATTAGAGGACGAGTAATCAATGAGCTTAGCCTTATGAGGGGGGGGGGGGGGAATGATGTTTCTCAACATGATAGCTTGATCCTTTATTTTTAAACATTTATATGAAAAGTATTATCTTAAAAATATTGAATTTTTTTTTCGCTTATAAAACCTTTATTATGTTTTCTAAAAACAAATAAAATACATCAGATACAATAAAATAAATAAAAATTATTTAGACAGTTGTGTTTTAGAAAAAACATAATTGAATATATTAGATCAAAATTAATTATTTATTTTTTGTGTATTACCAATTTTTTTATTTTGATTGTTTATTTAAATAATGGGGCTTGCAGCAGAATAGGAATAAACTTGCTTCTTAAGTGGGTTTCTTGTAAAGTTTGAGGCGAAGAAACATTTGCATAGTATTAATAGTATTTATAATTTTAATGCTGCAAAATAAAGCAATGAATCAAGTGACTGAAAAATTCGTAAAAATGCATTTTGATGGACCTCAGTAACCCCAGGCCTCAAGTTGTGTACATATTTAGGGTACATGCATTACTACCTTAGTTTTCTTTGCGTTTTCTCAATCTAAGGGCTTCGCATGGAATAAACCTATTGTTAGTTCCTCATGCACTATTATTTATTATTACTTGCAAGGAGGAGGAGTAATAATAATAATAATAGGACCCGCTCTTTTGCAACCACCAGATATAACTAGGACCCACCATCCACTATCATGAGGACACCAATCCCTCAGTGAAATGGGTTCTACGCATGAAAATGCCTGTGGCCTCTCTGCTTTGTTTTCTGTTGAAAGCAAAAACATCAATTGTTCTATATAAGTGGTGGTTAAGGAAAATGAGAGTGAACAATAATAAAAAGCAGTTGATATATTGATACAATGTAATATTCGCAGTTGTCGATAATGGAACATCAATTGACAGAGAATATCGTATATCTTCAAAATAAAAATTGTCTCTTCTTCACGAGATATGGCTTATTATGAACATAATTCAATTGAAACCACCTGGGGACTGAGTAAAACTGATTATTATTAATTATTTCCCTAGGTAAAGAAGTAAATAAACCCTGTACAAAGCATCGATGGCGTCCTAAACAGACTCTGAATGGTCAGAAGACAAATGACTAGGGACGACTATTTATTGCAGATTCAAAATCAACTACTCCGTTGTAAGTGATCTATAGTAGGTGTTCTTCTCCGAATTCGAGAACGGCGAAAGTACTTCAGATACCAGCATTTTGTTTTTAGAAGTTTCTTCTCTAAAGTTGTTCAATCGTTTGATGACAATATATGCCTCCTATGCCATTCTGCCACTGCCATACAAAGCCAATGAGATCTACGGAACCAGAATCTCATTAATTCTCTCTTGTGTTGGCAAAGAAACTTGACTACTATTTTTAGTAATGTTAGTCGTTATGGCAATTCGAAAAAAAAAAATCCATTTAAAAAGTATATCTACTAGGTCAGGCTTAAGTTTTGGTCCTGCAATTTGCGAGTTCAATGAAACTCCTGAACCCGTGAACATTGATCCATCATATACTGATCCCCAACTTCGTAGTCGTTGATGACTCTTTCCTAACCCCATGATGAGGTATATAACAAAGATTTCGACTGTTACTTTAATTCGTTATAATTGATTAAAAACCGGGAGTTTTTCCAAATAATCTTTGGGCACATCCCCAAATCGAAGATAGAGCTGATTTGACATAATTAGTCAGGTTGACCCAAACATAAGCCAAGAAAAAGCTCTGTATTCACACTGTCTTGCCATTCCATTGGGGTTTTTTGGTTTATTCCGGCAAAAATCTTCAGATAGATCTTTGGAATAACAGTCCCCCAATTCTACAATACCACCGCCAATGAGTTTCTCTGCTCCTTTTCAAAGCCGTTATATGGAACTTCCTCGACGAATCCTATGTTCAAGATCTGCTTCATAGCATTTTATAAGCATTTGCTAAGGTCTTTCACGCGTAATTTACTTCTCTAAATGTTTTTTTTTCCTATATGGTTCGATAGAATTGCATCCGATAGGATATAAATAAGCATTATAGCGTTAAAATTAGTCTATCGAACCTAGGATCTTATCAATGAGGTTACCAAAAATGACCATCCCCTATCGGGACTTCTAAATGATTGAATCGCTTAAGGCAAGCTTCTTGAGATATTATATCTTGAAATCCTTCTTTAGAGGAAGATGCACTTTAATACGTCCATCACTTGTACGTCTAACTCCCTTTGAAAATATAGTATCCCCATATCACAAATCACTAGAACATGTAATTTCTTTTTTAAATAAGGGTTTGATCAAAACTTTTATCCTTCATATCTTTGAACTCCTGTCATTTTATATGCTATACAACTCTATGAGACAGCTCTTTTAATAAATGTCATTCTTATAATTTTGATAAGACCCAGTACGTTTTATAGTAAAAACATATTTCTATGAATAAAACCCTAATTACCAACTTACTCTATGAATATATCAATCATTTCCAGCATATAAAATTACATTCGACTTAAAAGAAAAGCTAAATCCTATCGTCTAAATAGGATGTAAATATTAGAAATTACAAAATAGAAAAGAGTGATTATTTCAGCCACTAGAAACTAAAACCAATTTTAAAAATCATCTTTGAAAATTGGAAGTAAATGATATCCTTACTCTAGTTGAGCTCTTTAACGACATTTGAATGTTGACATTTTACAAGTTATAATACATATTTATTTTTATAAAGATTTAGAGGTTTCTGGCGAAAGATTCGGCAGCGATAAAGAGGCCTTTATGAGCCATTCATTTACTTCTTCTACATAGCTGTCGATCCTGCATTATCCTAAGAGACAGAGGACGGTTATCGTTTCAGAATAACAGATTGCAGGGTCACTTATCACTTAAATATTTTATTAACTATATCGTCATTAACGAAAACAATTTTTTAAATATAGGTATGACATCTTAATGAATAATGTTTTCTCGTTGGTTTAATTGACTTTAAGTATTTTATTAAGGTTATAAATTGAATAAAAAAGGGTGAAAAGAATATTTTTGCAACAAAGTTTAATACAAAGCATATTTTTTAGGAGCAAGAACACCTTATTTAATCTATATAAAACTTGAATGCAATTACTTTCCCCAAATGAAATGCTAATAAAGTTAACTACTCTCTCTCTTTATTATCTTGCTTTGATCTTGTAGATCATAGGATTAATCTATTAATCTATTTATGCTTTTTTCACTTATCCTTTTTTTCAAAGAATAATCCTAATCCAATTTCATTTCCTGTATACCCATATAACTATCATTTGGTTTTTAACTTCTACTCTTCCCTTCCGTGAGCTTACCACATTGCAATAACTGTATGAAGAAAAAAAAAAGAATATTGAAAATGGATAATGTTTTTTAAAGAAGGCGAAAATCTTTTTACAACTTTTCTTTTTTGGTAAATCATGTTATTTGTTCATATTGCACAACAGTTTAAACTTTCAAAGGATGCAATCAGGTAGTCAACGATTATAATCTTATTAATTATGGATGTAAAAAAGGACTAACGCAAGAATGTCAGTGGGATCCTGTTTTACGTTTAAGAGATGAAAACGATTTTACAATAAACAGGACACGGATCTCCGACCCATCAACAGTTACTGAAGCATTTATAAATAATATAAATTACATTCTTTTTACAAAGAATAATACAATTATTAATTTTACTGATAACAATATCTTAGATTTTTTATGTAAATATCAATTATTTAATAATAAAGCTACTTGCTCTTAGGTAGATCTCAATTGCCTGATACCAGATTAAGTTCTGTAAACAAATAAAGCTTTATTTTATATATGTTTCATCAAATAATAAGGTAAAACTAACAAAAATATTATTTTATAGTTTGTGTTCCACCCCACAGCAAAAAAATTAAACTATAATTTGTATATATGTTTTGATAACACTTTTGCTTTGGGTTTTATGTAAATATTTCATTTTTTATTTATTTACATAATAAAAAAACTGGTTTGATAAAAAATGAATATATAAAATAACACAAATCAACTAAATATTTATTACAAAACCAGTGGCATGGCAAATAAAACTATTAGGAGCAGTTTATCACAAAATATTTTTTTCAGAAAAGTGCATCACAATAAATAGTTAAGAACAGTTACATTAAAATAAGAACTAGAGGGACATTCTAGTTTACTTTTACTTTTGGCCTTTATATTAAATGACGATAAAAAACCTATTGGTTCTTTAACTATATCATCTTCAATTTAATTTTGCAGCATCTAAACCTTTTTAACCAAGGGTCTTATTCTTCTATATGAACCCTTATCAATAACAATTTAAACTTGACTGGGGAAAAAATGCGAATTGGCAAGTGTCCTATCACTCAAAGAGGCCCTACTTAACTTGGCAAAGCTAAATATGTATGTACATAAATACATTAGAATGTAATGATGATTTAAAGATTAACAAAATGGTTTATTGCCCATAGCTTTATATATATATATATATATATATATATATATATATATATATTTAACAACGCAAGCATTTCATTCAATTTATATGTATATTTATGTTGTTAGTTGCTTCTTTATCTCTTCTTTTTGCTTTATAAAATGTTACTCTTATGGTTGATGAGTAAGTATATATTTATATGAAGCTCCTACATGTTGCCAAGTCATTATTAATGTTTGTTCATTATGGCGTCCCCCCCCCCCCCCACTACCAGACTGTGCGCTTTGAAGCCTGCTGGTTGATTATTGTAAGCATACGCAAGTGTCATTTTAGTCCCAAAAAAGCACATGACTCCCTATTTTGTGCACAATAGTATATAGATGCATTATCCATGCTTTAAATTCTTGTATATATTACACTTTTTATAGTTTGCACATTGTATAAACCTTTCCATTGCAAGAAGAGGAACTTGACTCTATAGCTTGGATTATAAGTATTTTTCAGCACTATTCTTACCATTATTTTATATGATTATTGATCAAATTCCTTGAAGTGATATCTACCTTCTATATATATGAACAAAAGTTATTTAATAAGTATAAGCAAAATATGATTTTTTAATTAAAGACAGCCATTTTATTATTATTACGATATGAGTTTAAAAAAGGACGTTCTTTATTTCTATTCGAATATTACGAGCAAATGGTGCTTTATGTAAAAAATAAATAATACAGTATTTATGTAACTTTTACATAAATAAAGGTGAGTAAATGTAACTGAAATATAATCTTCTTGTGCTCAAGTACAAATTCATTTAGTAATTTATTATTTTCTTTACCAATGCTCCCATAAAATCTCCAAGCAAATATTATGACTACTGTTTCTTAGACAACAGCTGAAGTATTATGTGTATATTTAAACGATAATTGTTTGTCATAGGCTTCATAATAATTAATTTTTTGTATTAAGTTTATTTAGGTTGCTATGGGTATACCGTTCAAAATAAAGTTTCAAAGGACTCGCAAAACTTGGGATTTGGTGTTTCTTCAAGGAAATCAAGTGCGTTTTGATGCCTGGTAAATTTGTATAAAATTATGTGAAAATATTTACATTTGATGTTTAGAAAATTAAATATAGAGACATATTTCCAAGCATAGTAAGGCTCTTCGAATGGAATAAAAAAATATTGCTGTGCATCAAAAATACCTCATCATGTATATGTTCGGTACGAAATATTTTTTTTGCCGTTAAAATATAAAAAACATGTATGCTTTTATAACTTTAAATAGCATATCAGAGCCAAGAAGACACTCCTTGGTCTTTGTCAAGAATGGACTCCCCTGAGACCTACCTTCAAACTTTGTCAAATGTCACAAAGATTTTCAAATTTTAACTTTAAAAATCCTTGCATTTATTTTTTAGAAAGAATATATTCCTAATCGCTTTGATATACAATTTCGAATCAATATATGAATTCTGAGTTTAAACTTATAAAATTTACTCGTAGACCTTTATTTTAATAATAAATATTTATTATGATTGGTGCTTTAAGTTTTATATGTACATCTTGTTTTGTAGCTGAAATTTTCAATTTCGTAAGGTTATTTTTAAGAGACAATGTAGTATAAACTATTATGTTTACTCTTAATGTTAAAACTATAAATATTTAAAGATAAGTATAATTTTTGTCATTTTTTCTTTTTGTCATCAAATAAAGACTTTACTGCCACAAAAAAAACATTAATGACATATAGTACCTATAATTAATATATTTTTTAGTTTATTGATTAATTCCATTCAAAAAAGGTATTGATGCCTTACACTTTCGGATTGAAAAAAAATATTCCATAAATGAACAAAAATATAATCTCAATTATTATGCTATAAACGAAGTATTTACTAGTTGCAACGATTAGTAATTCAAAATCAAAGGAACATGTAAATTACTTAATACAATATAAATCTATAGTTTTCTACAAAAATATGTTATTTCTCTCTCTCTCTCTCTCTTCTCTATCTCTCTTATATATTATCTATATATATATATATATATATATATATATATATATAATAAACGAAAAAAGAGTAACTATGCTTCAATTGGTGATAAATGAATGTAAAGCTGTAAAAGATAAATACTCGATTCATCAACTTGAGGTAGTCATTTTATGTACCAAAATGGCAAATTAAATACTCTTAAAAATGATGACATTTTAGGGCAATATACGTCATCAACAAACTCTTCAAGTCAATTACGTTTTATCTTGTTTCTGCTGTTTATTATATACGTCAGGGATGCAAACCTCCCAATAAACTTATTTGCAAAGAAACGTGATGATAACTTTTGGCCTCTCAAGACAAAAAAACTCGATATCTATATAAACTCACTTAGATTCGAAACAAAAGATTGATAACCCATTTCATGAATTGAAGTCTGCAAGATGATATCTTACTTTTATTTCTAAATAATTTAAAAAGTTTTGACCTATCATTAAAAAAATAACAACTTTCATAAATTATCTATTACATATTTTATCCCCTTTTAAGAAATTTAGATTATTAGGAAGTAGAAGCCAATAAAGTGTTTGTTGATTTTTCGTTTTACATAATAATTGACTTTTCGTTTTAAGGCGTTGTGACTTTCATTACTTCTGAGAACTCTAATCTACGTATTTTGAGGATTATTTGATCATAAAAAGGATTCAATTTCACTTCCTCACATCCAATCAAATCCGGATTATGTAATAATAACAATATTCTCATATAGGCTTAGACTCTTGCCTCAGCCGTTAAAGCTTTTGAGTAGAATTAAATACATTTACATATGTATATGATTAAGAAATATCCTAGTGATTGACAAGTCAGCTTCAAATATAAGTTTTGAGTATAATGAATCTCAATACTTTTTGACAAGGCGTTGAGAGGTTGATGACGGCTAAAAAATACAGAATGGAAGAGCTTCCATTATGCCTCTTGTATACAATTATTTAATATTTTATAATCTTTTTTCTGTTTCTTCATATCAATAAGCCCTGCTTCATTAATATTGGCAGCTACACTCTGAATTAATTCAAGACGTTGTAGGTTATAAAAAGGGGGAAGGTAGGATTTTTTTTTGTTCTTTGTATATCTATAACTAAAGTATGTGTTTGAATGCTCATTATTCAGTCGACCGAGGAGTTGAAAACCTCTTACCGAATGACTGACCCCCTTTTATAATTGTTCAAAACATTTAATTATGTTTTCATAAAAAATAAATACAGTGTAAAATACACTAAAAACATACAGATAACAATATATAAACAGTTACGTAAAAGATTCAAAGCACATTCTTGTTCAAATTACTGTCTTGCCCTGATTGTCATATTTACAAATATTATTTTTGGTTATATTTTAAAAACTATGAATAAAAAAATATAAGCATATATTTATGGGTAACCTTAGAGGTTATGAATAGATTTACGTGAATCAATATTTAACAATGGTTGTACATATTATTTTAGAATTTTATCATGTATGTAAAATGATGATAAGTTTTATTTGCCGATAATAATTAAAAGGTCATGATGTATTTTGGTTGTCTTTTTCAAATGATGGAATACTTACAAAACCGTTAGGATTCATATAAATTATTTGTATCTATTAAGATAGCAACATTTAAAGAGCTGACGCACAAATAAGTCTAATTATATCTATTGAGCAATATAAGCTTACTGTGCATAATGCCCTATTCACCGGCAAAGAAGTTATGAATATATAATCACACAAACTTAAACACACACACACATATATATATATATAATCTAAAATAAGTTGTGTATAAGTAAATAAGTATTATTCATTATGTCGTATAAGTCTGACTTGCAGGCCTATAAATTTTTCTCTATTGGCTCACTATTGTGCTCTGATTTGACTTTAGCAGATCATATTTATTACTGACTATTAATATAGACGAATTATATAAGAAGTTTATTTTATGAAGCGTTTGCTCAATGGTAACAACATAAATACAGTAATAATAATTATCATATTAATATGAGACTCTAACTAACCATACAAATTGAAAAATTAAAAACTCTTTGTTTTGAAAAATATAGATTTTCTTGCTTGCTGCTTTTTATCTATCCTTGCATTTATAAACTAAACTATTCACATTTCAATGGAAGTGAGATAAACCGGCTATAGGAAACTCTCTTTGCTCATTTTTCATATTAAAATTTCTGCAAATTGGATTTCATATCATTTTAAGTTCCTGAGAACATACTGAGAAAACAACAATAGCTTGTATTTCTTTGTGTGCAAAAAAAATAAGGTCAAGGATATAAATATTAAGGCGGCTCATCTCTTTATGATGCAAATAGACCTTGTTAACAAGAAGAGCAGTATGACAAACAAAGCTTAATGTACGATGGAAAAGCATTCATGAGAGCAATTAAGTTTTTGCTCCACTTTTCACCGACTTGCAAGAGTTAATCCTGTTTATTTTTTTGCACATATAAGCTTATTATACTGATGAGTTTCTTTCACTCTTCCTTTACCTTTAATCTATCACTCTTTTTATTTCAAAGTGTCAAAGAAGTACTTTATATACAACATAAAACACAGGTTTATATATATATATATATATATATCAGGAAACGACCGGGTACCCGGCCCGGTCCCGGCTCTTTTTTGAGCGTCCCGATCCGGTGTCCCGGTTTTTATAAACCAGGAAGGGATTTCAATAATTATTTTCAATATTTCGATTTGTCATTCAATGTTTTTAAAGAAGAAAGATTATTTTCTAAAAAAACTATATCACATTTTTGGAGGTTCTTTTTTAGAAACATTAGATTACATTTTTGGAGATTCTTTTCTAAAAAAAACGTCTTCACTTTTTTTGGAAATTTTTCTTAAAAAAATTGTCACTTTTTTTTGGAAAAGTCTTTTTTTTCTCCTTTATTGTTTAGATGTTACAATAAAATTATATAAAAAATAATATATAATTTAATAAACATTATAGTTTATAATAAAATCTAAACAAGAGGTAATACAATAAACAAAATATCAAATGGGTATCTATTTAAATATTTCAATATTTTTTGCTTTTTTTAAAAATATTCTTCGGATTTGATGGATAAAATTTATGACGTTCCCTGCATGGACCCATGAGTCCTCGGTGACGGAGAGGATCTTGAGGGAGAGGGCGGTGTATCGGGCGGCAGCTGAGAGTGTCACTTATTTTTTGGGAAATTATTTTCTTATAAAAACGTCGCCACTTCAGAATGTCGAAGGAAGAAATATATATATTAAGTCCCGGCCCGGTTTTTTGCCCGGCCCAGTTTGAAAAATTAAGTCCTGGCGAAAAAAGGTGTCCCGGGTGTTTCCTGATATATATATATATATTTATATATATAATTATAACGATTATAATAATATAAACATAAAATACTTTGCATGTCTTATCCAAAATCGGACACAAAACGATTTTGGACCGAGTTGTTTGGTTTGTGTTTTTTCACCAATATTATTATAACTAATGCATACTAGATTCAAAAGAATTGAAAATAAAATATTTAACAATTAACTAATCGCAATCGTGCTCTCTGCATCTATAACAAAAAGAAATGTTTATATTTTTCTCAAAATTAATAAAATAATTGGTGTTATTTCTCAAGCAGGTCAAAGTCTATTTACAAGGCTTATGAATAGACAATGGAAGAAATGATAAAAATACAAATGAACATAGAATACTAAATATTACAATAATATAGTACAAATTGTTATCATAGTCGGACATCAACTCTAATTATTTGTAGTATTTCTTTTTATTTTCCTAACATATCATTTTTTATTATTTCCTCCAATACGGCAGCCATTGTCTTAAATCCATTTTTTTCTTCAATACGCACCAATCTTCAATGACCCCACCTTCCCACTCGCCGAACTGCTCGTCGGCCACGACGAAAGAACGAGAGGGTCAGCTCTCAATCTAAAGAAGCCTCGACGTCGCGGAGTGTGGCCGCCAGAACATGGCAGATGCCTGGAGTTCATCACGGACCTTCGCGACGCACAAACTTAGTGGAAGCACGGCAACATGCAAAATATTAGGAAGGCGGGCTCGTGGAGCTGATTCTTAGTCGAATTTAAATCTCGTCTGGGATTGTTTATTCATTTAAAGTGTTTATTATTTATTTAAAATTTTATGCTGATTTTTGTTTTTTAAATGCTTATTAGTAGTTCGGCAATGAGCTAGGAATTTTATAGACGAAGCTTTGTTCTTGAGTTTTAGTTCCCTGAAATATATCATTACTACTACTACGCAACAATTGAGCATCAAGCATCCAGTTTATGATAAGGTTGATATGTGTTTTTTTCTGCATATATTTATAGAAACGAATTTTAAGTCAATGTGCAAATAACTGTTTTCTTTTTCCAACACTCGTGCAACCAATGTGACATATTTTTGTAATGATTTGTTTCATCATGCAACAGTGACAATTGAACTTTTTATTTATTTGTGAGTATTCATTATTGATGCAGAGTCATCATACAAATGATTTTGTTCTACAAGTTGAACGGATATATTTAGTTGATACAAGATATAAATTACTATAACTAACTGTGTTTTTTCATTTTTCATTGGAATGAACCAAAAGTAGCACACAAATATCTTATATTTAGTTTTTCTGTAGAACGCTGTCAATAAATAAAAATATATTTATATATTGAGAATGATTGATAATAAAACAATAAAAATGAGCTTTCCCAAAGATATTAATGTTTATTATGGTTATCTATATTTTTATACATCATATTTTATAACTATTAACTAAAGATCTCCTTCATATTTCATCCTCGTAAAATAAATATCCCTTTTTCATGGGTCCTGCCTTCACTCAATTTCCCTAATATGAAACATCTATTTACGATATTAATATTTATATAAGTATCCTCTTTGTAGGTAATAAATTAATATTTTTAGGCACATTTATTGCTTGACGTAGATAAATTACATTTTCTTTATAATTTTATGACAAATTGCCATGTTACATAATCAAGAGAAATTGTTGTTTTTAAGGCCTTTATTCCATAAAGTAAAATGCCTATTTTAGTTATAAGGTATTATATCATAAAGTCTTTGTACGTAATTAGTCAGGAAATTTTCATCTCTCAAATAGTGTCATATTTTTGGATGACTAAATATTATTTTGACGAGCCACATTCATCCATATAAGTAGTAAACAGTTGATTTTTATGTACTTATGGCTGAAACCGATTTATCCTATAGTTTCAATTGACTGTTCTTCTATTTTCTAAAAAATATTTTTTAAATGTCCTGATTTATAATAGGTCATTAGTCATGTGATGAGTTCTTACACAAATTATGTTTTTTTGTTGATTATTTATTATTTCATATAAGATATGTATTGAATAATCAAATTAAAAGCACATCATACTTTTTTCATCAAAGAAACAAACCTTGTATTTTACTCTTTATATGAGTACTTTAAAAAAAGAGTCCATGAAAATGTTTATTTATTCGGATGCAATTATATCAAACAGAGGCGTGTTCAACTCTCAATGTTGAGGGTCCGAATCCCGATAGGGAAAGGGGAATTTTGTTCAATCTCATTGATCTATAACACGTTTGATAGACTAATTTAGACGCTATAATGTTTATTTATCTCCAGTCGGATGCAATTCTATCAAAACAAATAGGCAAAAAAAAAGTACGGGATCGAGTTGTGTACAATGTTGTTTTTTATTTTTCGGCAAGATTAATTATTTTTCGTTAATTTATTGAAAAATTGGATGCATAGTAAACTAAATTAATATATTTAACACTTTTTTGTAAGATGTATTCTTAATAACAATTAAAAGAATTGAATTCAAACTTTTTTGGGATTTCTTTTTTAAGCGAATCGATTAATAATATGGATTTTAAAATAATAAAAGAGGTTCTTTTATATACTCTACCAACCAGTATTTATGAACTTGACAACTAAATCAGTTAGTAAAATAAGTAAAGCGAATTATAATTATTTTTTGGGAACTATATTATTATATTTAAAAACATCACTCAAAGTGGATTTTCACTGTTTTCCCAGTAATGATACAGTGTTGGAAGCAAAAAACGGAAATTCTGATTGCTAATGAAAGGTTGACTTCAATAGAACCCAAGGGGTAGAACCTGTAGCTTTATTTATTCTTAAGTAAGACAGTATTAAGTAATTAATTTTCAAATGATGACCATTGGCAGCAACCCACCATGGCCTCGAGACGAGGTCGGAAGGCCCGGCACACTTTACGGATATGCTCCTTTGACATGGCGGCCCACTCCTTCTCCACGAGGCCTTCAGGGCGTTAACACTCGGTGATGATTTGCACAGGCTTTGCTTTCCACAATGCACCAGATTCCATAGTCCAAAGGCGCCGCATTGGGTGAGGATGATGGCCAGAAGTTGGCAGACCAAAAAAATCGAAGTTCTCTGACACCACTGTTGCACAGTTTTAGCTTTGTGCCCCGGGGCTCCATCCTGTTGCAATAGTAATTGCATTCAGGGTATGTTCCATCCATCCAGGGCTTTACAATGTCCCTCATAACCTCCAGGTGCTCCTTAGCCCCCACCCGGAGGCCCTTAGAGAACCAATATGGAAGCATCTTCTTCATTTCAGCAAAGAGGCCTACCAGGAACTCATCTGTCAGGTTTTGTGTGGCCACCGCTACCAAACTTCCTCTCAAAGCTGTCCCCGGCCTCAAGCTTTTTCTGGTGTCGTACACCCATGGTTTTGCTGACTCCCACAATCTTAACAATCTCCGCCACACTTACTAGCGCACGGAGTAGATCTGACTCTCGTTGCCTTTTTGCATCCATTTTAAAACTAAGCAGCTACATAACTCAGCTGCATCTTGTTAAAAATATAAGATTCGGAACTTTCTGCACAAATTAAAACAATCTCGATATCTTTTATTAATTAGTGAGATATAGCATTTAAAGTTTATTCCTTTTTTTGCTTCCGCACACTGTAGATCTTGCTATAACGCTTTGGTATAAATAATGGCTATTAATACAATAAAGACAAGTTTTGGCTTTCATTGTTTTTTTTTTTTTTTGGGTTAAAATATATATTTATTATTCTAAAAAAATATAGTGAAATACACAATAACATAGAAAACAAATATATAAATATAAAAATCTAAAGACAGTTACGTTAAAACAAAAACATAAATGAACATTGTAATTCAAAATTACTGTCTAAAGAAAAAAAAAAACCTAAATATATAATATGCACCTAAAAAACAAAACAAACTTAATCTCTATTCAATCTGTAACGGCGGTGTCTACGTATGGTAGATTTGATGATATTGAGGTATTGGAGGGAATTGGAGGGAATGAACCTTATTAGGTCACCAGCACATGTCCACGAAGATGCAGAGACGCTTGGAATTTTAATTGCCATAGCGCAATACCGAGCAGCTGTCCCAATCATTATAGCTCTGAGGTCTTCAATTTTTATATACGAATGATTTGTCAATTTCTTTGCTATTAAAGATTTTATGCTTAACAGCGAATATTCAATTGCCTTATGATGAGATGCCAGCTTCTGTTTTCGCCTGAAGGGTCCAAACAAGATCGATGCCTTAATGATATTGGAGTCGATATCTTCTTGCGGAAAGACATTTAATTGAATAAAATACCTCACAGTCCTTAAAAAATGACAATCTACAAAAGCGTGTATTATATTATTGTATAGATGCCACAATTATTGCAAGGATAAAAAAATTTAATGAGCCGAGTCGAGATTTGAAATTGAGCTGTAAATTTGGACCCATCAGCAATACTCCAGGTCGAACACGAAATTCTTTTTTTCCATGAGGAAGGAAGACTAAAAATGCTTAAAAACTTACTTATTATTTCTTTTTCTTCATAAAACTTCTGCCTGTCAAGATTCAATTTTAAAAACCACGGCATTGTAGGGCACATGGTTTTGACAGACCTCTGAAGAGGAAACCTAAATCTACCTTCTGCGAAAATGGAAGCTGCCCCCACGTCGTGGATTGTAATAATTCCATTCACAAGAGCTGTTTTTTTCTAAGGATGAGGGATCACCAAATCTATTAATAAAGGTCGGACACCCCTGTTTTTGTGAATAATATCAATCGAAGAGTCTGATAAATATTCCGGGGTAGCATGCCATATATTTTTTTTGCATCGACGCAAGAAATGGTGAAAATTTTTTCCAAAACTTCATTAGTTAAGGGGGTACCTAGTGTAGCCAAGAATAGTACTCTGAAGAAGTATATAAAAGTCGCCACTCTTTGTCAGGAAAACTCCTAACTCCCCTACAATCTTTTATAATATTTTGGAATTATAATCCAACTGGCACAATCCGCCGCCAATCCTGTCTTTGGACGCTTCAGAGAAGGAATATAGCTTTTTTGAAGAGGGAGTGAAGCCATGCATCTTCCTCAGCTATTGCAGACTCAGCTAAAGACGGCAAAGAGGTTTGCTTATATAAAACAAGAGGAATTATACGACAATTATATAGATCAATACGGGTTTGTAGAGCAAGATTTCTCCACTGACGTATCTGTTTTATAAATAGTATATTCAACTTTGTCCAATTATTTCGCGACGCACCTTTCTTGTCCCATTGTATCCCCCAGAACATTATAGCCTCTTCAACTTTAAATCCCTT
>CP045900.1:16370206-16385482 GCA_013387185.1 Caligus rogercresseyi | reverse complement strand
TGGCGAACTCCTCCACGATGCGGTCCTGAGGGAGTCGAGACTGTGTGAGCCGTGCTTGTTGGTCCTTGTTCTCGACCATGGCCCAGAAGAAATAGGCATCGTTCAGCGTTCAATTTTTCCAAACATTTCTTAGACTTTTTTCGGAAAAACGAACGTCATCACTATTTTCGGAAATTCTTTTCTTAAAAAACGTCATCACTACGCATTACATTTTTTGGAAATTCTTTTCAAAAAAAAAAATAACGTCGTCATGACGCATTACTTTTTTTTGGAAATTCTTTAAAAAAAAGACCCTCTTAGACCCTGGTTAGATCCAGATTTTTTAAATAAAACCCTAAATAGTACATCCTTTTTCTAAATTACGCATGTTATTTTTTAAAATATTTCAACGCTGAACGCTACGGAACGCTGATCGCAAAAACATTGAACGGAACGCTTTTTTTTGGAACGCTGAACGGAACGCTGAACGTAAAAAAAGCTGAACGCTCACAAGCCTGATATATATATATATTTTTTTTCTATTAATTCTAACTGTGTAATTATTAATTACAAAAAATGCGAACTACAATTCTTCTCATTATTATCTTCCATTAATTATTTGAGGTAACTTTTTAAAATTTTAGTATTGATTCTAAAGAGATATAAAATCTTTATATCTATGTTAATTCTATGCCATTTTTTATATTTTAAAAAAATGTCGAACAACATATACAGTAGAAAATGTAACCTCTTTGTTTTTTATAATGGCAAAATTATAAAAATAACGCAACCTTTCATAACACATAAGGGATCCTAAACATCAATGACACTAAAATTATTTCAAGTGTCATTTTTCTGCTTCTTTAATAGTATTTGATTTAAATATGTTTTTGATTTAAAGCTAGTGTTTTTTTTCTCTCAGAAGTATAACTTCACACAAGTACTAGTAGAATATATATGTTCAAATATCGATGTATCAACCTGAGACATGAAGTCACTCTTCAATTAAACTTCTAAATTGATACACTTGTGCTTTTAAGAATCATAGAACCAACGCTCGTACACCGGCCTCATAAAATTAACGATGATTTAATCTTTTATTTATTATTGCCGTGTGTAGTGCTGATGACGTCACTGCGTGAATGACAACTCTTCACAACTGTTAGCTGGCTGGAGGGATCTCAATGATTCACTCTTGTTAGCCATGAAAAACATTGATCTACGACTTAGTTGCGTCTCTCAGAATGAAGATCGAACCCAAGACTTTTATTTTGAAGCTCCATTACTTCCTTCATGGGCAGGTGAGTCATTGGTTAAGGACAAATCTAAATTGAAACCCTGGATACATGACTTATTATGATCCAGTAGCGATAATATTTGATAACATACATTAGAATATCACAATAAAGACATTATTTAATTCACGAGTAATATTTTGAATAATTTCCGTTTTGGTATAGATGACTAAAAAACATGTTTCTTTCAAAATGTCATTTTATTACTAAACAACATTCACGCTGATTATTATTTATTGAGTCTTCTTCTGGAACCATATATTTTGAATCACTCAACCTATTGCACTTTGTATGTTTCCTTTTAGGTACTTGGGTTTTTATCCATTTTGCAAATGAAAAATAACACGAATCTTCCCCTTTTTATATAATTTTTATCTATTTTATGGTATTATGTGAATAGAATAATAATAGATATATAAAGATAGAGAGCTTATTCCCTTCAATAGCAGAGAAACATCGTTCAACTGTATTTTGTGTCCCCTATAAACAAAGTAATTTGTACTACGTCATCGTAAGCTGATCATAGAGATAGATTTATCTCTATGATCAGCTTACGATGACGTAGGTCAATTACTTTGTTTATATTGGACACAAAATACAGATGAAGGAATAAGCTCTCTAAATGTTTTCATCTATATGGAATAAATACCTTTGCCTTGGAAATAATTAGGTTGTATGATTTTTTTTCTTCTTTAAAGACATATATGTTTTGTAACGCCAAAACTGAAAAAGTGATTATTTTAATATTGTATTTTAATTCTCAATGTGTAATTCCAACAGCAAAACTTAATTGTGATATATATAAATAAATAATTTGATCTATGAATGCAAAAATAAAGCAAGTCAAAATGTGAATTATTTATTTAGATGGAGCAAGAATTTAAAGGAAATTATGTTCATGGGGAAGAAGAGAAATAAGGAAAAAAATAGGAGACCGATTTGAAAAACTATAATTTTGATTCAGGGCTTTCTGAATATCATATTATTTTGTGTTAAAACCATTTAGTACAATTGTACTTATATGTTCTGTCTAGTATTATTTACTATTTATTGTACATCATTTCAAAGTTTTTAAAATAATATTTCTCTACATTAATAATATTTTTACATTTCTAGGTGCTGCCCCCATAAATCCCTATTTACCAATAATAATTAAACAGATGGGCATGACGGTTTCATCCATGGGTCCAATCATATTCAGCATTCAAATCCTAGGACTCATTCTAAAACCTCTCTTCGGAAGCTTGTTGGATCGGTATTTTTTCCCGCACATCTTTGAGACAGAGACTTCATTGTTTTTTTACTATTAATTGAATCCTAGATCCCGGCGGAAAAATATTGTTTTTCAGTTGGCCATACTTGGATCTTTTTCCTACTACGGACTAAATATTCTCCCTCCCTCGGGTACCTTTCAGGAGGTATTTAATCTAAAGCCGAATGCAGCCATGAGAAGCACTTATCTGCCCTTGTAACGGAGGCCATTGTGCCGGATTTGTGCCTTAAGCACAAGTTTAACTCCATTTATCGTGACACGGACTTTGAGTGTGACTTCCACTGCATTGACCGCATCGTCCAGGTACGGAAGTGAAGATCTAAGGTTATAGAAATACAGTTTCCAAGCTGGGATTCGGTACATGCAGATTCGGTATTCGGTAGATTTTATTATATATCGAATATCGATCGGTGCGGTAGATAAAAAAGAAAGATAAATTTATTTATGTATCAGCTCTGTGACTTCTTCATATGCATTTAGTATCGGACAATTTATAACAAAAGACATTTAACTACATAATTGTTATAATTTTTTAGAGATTATTTGAAATTTAATCAGTGGTTTCTGAGATAACTTTTTTTCAACTTGCGATAACGATAAACGATAATTATTTTTCTCAGCCTGCGATAAACGGTAAAAAATTCAAAACCCAACCTGCGGTAAGCGCTAAACGATAGCGATAAAAAATTACTTACGATAACAAAAGCGATAAATGATAAGTACTTTTATATAGTTGAAATATAAAAACATAAAAACATATTTTTCCAGAGTGAAAATTAATTTAACAAGACAAAACTGGAAACAGTATATGGCCTACACATCACATCGTAAAATATACAGACAAACATCAATTGAGGAGCCAGAGAACACCATAGTAGTATATGATCATTTTAGTAACAGGACTAATGAAAAAAAGCTAGTTGATTTGGGTTTACACTCTAAGCGCTCTAAAATATTTCCCGCTAAAATATAATCCATTTGATCCTACATATTTTTTTATTATGTTTCTTTGTTGATCTAATTTTTACATTATCTTCTTATATTTTGAGTATGTATAATACCCAAAAATAATTTTAAATAAGTTAGAAATCATTAGGAAGAAGTTTATTCATTTTGAGAAGAAACTTTACTTATGTGTAATAGTAAGGCAAATGAAAATTGAAAGTGGCAAACTAAATGCTCTTGTTTTATATATTTATTTATTACAATCTCCAACTTAAACAAAATTAAGGTGTATCATATGCTAATTTAAAACGGTATGTCTGTATTAGTAAAATGCTTAGTTTTTCTGGGGGTAATTTTTTTGTTGGGTGTTTTGGACCGTTATTTAAAGATGATCAATTAAACAGTTTGACTGTATGTATCTTTAATTTTACTTAGATCTAGTCATAGATAATTTTTTTGATCGCAATTAAATCGGATCGCTAATCGGAAAAGTCCCTGATCGTTATATCGCATATAGCAAAGAATTCCTGATCGTTAATTTTGATCGGATCACTATTTTTTCTGATCACTCACAAGCCTGGTAATAACTGAACACAAATACGGTGCATGGGAGAGAGCGGCACACACCCTCCTAACTCGAGAACTCGAGCGAGACTGTCTCACTGCAGCTGTGATTGGCCAGCTACACACACACTTGGCAGTTCTCATAAGGGGTTTTTCAGGGTTCACTGCAAGCCAGTGTTGCTCCTTCTAGTCTCTACCCTATATATACTCTCAGCTTGAACTGGTCTGAAAACGTCAGGTGGGCTGTTGTGATTATTGCCGCCGTGCACATTTTTGAATTTTTACAAAAGTCGTCTTTGAATTTATCGTTTATCGTTCCTCATTTTTTGGGACTAACGGTAAGTGAATGAGCGATAATTTTGGAAACTTTGCGATAAACGATAAAAGGTTTGACCTCAGCGATAATTATCGTTTATCGCTCATTTCATCGCACGCGGCAACCACTGAATTTAATACATCTTATTTTATATAAATATATATGCACTCGGATTTTGAAGGAAATGGAAGGCAGTGGCAAACAAATTATTTCTTTTATTATACTTTTGTTATACGTTGTCCGATATTAAATGCGCTTTCAGTTCCGGAGTTGTTATTTATTTGACAAAGTTCAAGTTCTTCACATCAGGTAACAACGCTTCCAGTTCTAAATACCGATTACATTCGGTAGCCGCAGCTCTGTCAGTTTCTAAAAATCATACTTCTTCTTTTTTCAAAGTTTTTATTCATTTCTGTACATATTTTTGGAAGGTTGAGTTGTGTACATCTGTATATTCCGATTATGTTTTTTTCCTTTTACGCAATTTATCAAAATAAATAATATTAATCTTCTGCTAAAAGAGGGAATCTTAAATGATATAAATAAACAAAATGACTTTACTATATTAAGTGGATTGACAATCCAATTATGAAAACATATAATAATGACATGTAAAGTTCATATTCATTTCAGTTTGACAAAGCTGAATCATCTTTATGTGTCGTTCTTAATTGCCGACAATGAATATTTCGAACCTCTACTTTCATTCGCTTTTCTTTCCAGACTATCGATTTACAGGGCAGTTTACGGGTAAAATGGTGGACTTGATTCATAAAGGCCATCTGCGTGTGACTCTTAAAGAGAAAATGAATAGGGATGCAGGCCTGAGCTTCGGTGTTCTGCTCGATGCCCAAATTCCCTGACGCTCAAAATGTCCTGAACAACTACATGACCAAGAGTCGATACTTGATCGTCGTGGCCATTTGGATAATCGGCCAAGTCTGCTACTCAGTTGTTAACTCCATTCAAGACGCCGTGTGTCAGCGGATATGTCATAAGTAGGTATTTCCTTGGTTGAAAAGGGGATTATTTGTTCTTTTGTGAAAGTATTCAAAATGATCAATTTATTAAAAGCTTATTATTAAAAAAAAATTGAAAGTAACATCTTATATTAATCAAATTTTTGCAGTGTCTAAGTATTCATATCTTTAAAATGAAAGTATCGTTTGATTGGATGTATTAAAAAATGTTTTTTATGTTTCTATTGCTTAAAATTACTGGTTATTAATTGTTCTTCGGTAATCATCATTTTTTTAACACTTTTTTATTTCTAATAAAATGAAAGTAACATCTTTATTAATCAAAATTTTGCTCTATCTAAGTATTAATATCTTTAAAATGATAGTATCGGATGATTGAATGTACTACAAATGTTTTTTATGTTTCTATTGCTTAAAATGACTTGTTATTATAAAATATGACATTAAAAATTAGACATAAACTTAGTTCATATCTATATTATCTAGTTAGTTAGAGTTTATATAGAATTAATAGAGGCATTGGAAGTATTAGGCTATTGGAAGTAGGTATTTCCTTAGTTTGAAAGGGAGATTTACTTACATACACTTTGTAACAGTGATTAGTTAAGTATCTCAAATTTGCCTTAATGCAGTGGTTCCCAAAAAAATCTGCTGCGCCCCCCCTTTGTTACATAAGAATTTTCGCGCCCCCCCCCCCAAAAAAAAAAAAAATGAACATACACACATTTTGTTCGCAGAGTCCATTGCAGTTTATTCACAGATTATAATTAATACAAACCTCAACCTTTGTTTTTTGTCCATTTTCTAGCAGTGTTATTTAGTCTACGGTATTCATATTTACATTCATTCGTTTTTCCCGCGCCCCCCACTTCGGGAACCACTGCCTTAATGGATGAATACGTCTAGTTCTTACCCTTTATTTAGTTTCGATTTCCTCTTCAAGCAGAAACGGTTTTTTTTAAAACGATAATCCTATCCTTAGTCTTAAATTTTAAATAAAACTAACCCTCCTCAATATTTAATAATTATCTTTCATTTTGCAAGTTTAGAAGAGTCGAAGGCATATTATGGACAACAGCGAACTTGGTGCTCAGTTGGCTATGGATTATCCGCCATTCTAATGGGAAACTTTATGGACCACTACATGAGAGCAATTTGGTCTACGACTATTCTCCAGTCTTCAATTTGTATTGTTCCTTTGGTCTTTTGACATCATTTTGGTGGGATTTTTAAAAATCCCAGACTCTAACCTCGTTCGAGACGTCAACAACGGATAATGAGTTCCAAGACAAACAACCCCTTGAAAGGAGTCTGGACCTTGATATCCACTAGAAAAAGCGTGCTTGTCTACTTGTTGTACGTGATTCCGTTGGATTTTGCTATGGAGCCTTATGCGTTCATATGTTGTAAGTGGCTTAGAAATGAGATATGGTACAGTAAATATGGCATTGGAAAATTTGCTTAAATAGATTTAAAAATAATACATTTCAAATAATTATGGCATTATGAATTTCTTAAAAATCTAATTAGATTGAATGAATTACATTAAATATATTTTTAAGGATCCTTAGTCCTTATTTGTAATTAGTAAAAATTTCAAGCATTCAATATATTTAGTATTGTTCTCTAAATCGTCAAAATCATGGAAATACTCTTAAAGAATCAAGTATTTATCTTAACATACATCTCTTAAATATTATTCATTCATTTCCTTCAAACCTCACAGCTTCCAATGGAATTGAATTCTTCCACCATTTCTTTTGAATATCAGAACTTTACTTATATTTCGTTTTTATAGATTTTTGGAAGATCTGGGCCAAAGGAGTGATTGTAATGGATCTTGGGCAATGAAGACCCTTGGTGGACTCGTCCTGCTATTCCATACTCTAGGAGAGTTCCCTATCTTCTTATACTCACGTGAGACAAACGATATCGTTTTTGGAGGGTTATAATCAATTGTGAGGAAGTTTATCAGGTTGCGAGATCATATCGTTTAGAACACTATCTATCTGAATAATTGTTGAATATATTTCACAAATTATTATTTTGAATGATTAAGAATTACTGATAAAGTCTTAATGCTTATCGATGTACATTTAACGCATTAACATGGATCTTTAAATATATTTTTTCATCGACAAGGTCATTAGTAAAAACAAATTATACACTCCAATAAGATATTAAAAGCACTGTACTCAGTATATTCCATAAAATAAATAGAAAATATTATACTTTTGTTCCTTATAAAAATTTTTTTTCAGATAAGTTTGAGGCCAAGCTTGGATCTCAAGGAATGATGAGCGTTGTATTACTCACATTCGCATTCCGTTTTTTCTACTACTCCGTCCTTCAGTCTCCTTGGGCAATATTACTCATGGAGCTCATGAGTGGGCTGACCACGGGGCTATTTTGCCTGCAATATCCTCCTACAACATGTCCATAGCGCCAGAGAACTCCTCTGCGACAATGCTCTCTGTCACATACGCCATATTTGATGCATTAGGTAATCAATCTATTTATTTCTTAATTCAGTCATAGTTTTTTAAAGCATACATTAAGGAAGACTTTGCGTTAGACCTTAAAGACATATAAGATGAATTGTAGCAGCAAGGGAACTTTTAGCAAATCAATTGAAATTAAATGCAAGAAATACGTATTCGAACTTTAAAATACTATTTTCTATTGTTTTATGGCTAAATCTTGCTCAAAACCATTTATCAAGTTCGGACTTGGGCTTTTTCAGGCCCGCCCCTGAGTGACGTGGGTTCATTTTTTGATGAATGTGCCAACTGTGCCCCCCCCCCAACAGCCTGCCCTGCTGCCGGGCCTGGGCTTTTTACATCCTAAGTTATGCATGAAAGTGTCCTGAGTTATCTTAATGAGGATGTCTTCTTATACAATTTAACACATTGTATTCCTTACCCCCACTTTAATCGTGGACTTGGTACTCATTTCGTTTATTTAGCCAGATAATACAAAACAGGGTATCAATTGACTAAGCGTTAAAGTAAGTAGCGCGACAAGAAAATGTAAACAAAAAAAATGATGGCAAACCGTAGTTTATTTTTTTAACAATAGGTGCCGCTTATCCATTTAACATTTCTTCAAATGTTAATGGATAAGCGGCACCTATGTTAAAAATAAACTACGGTTTGTCCATTTTTTTTTGTTTACTTTGTTATTATTTTGAAACAGCTGCTTCATCAAACACCTCTAGCGCATATTAAAGAACTACGGTTGATCCATCTCCTTTTGAAAAAAAGAAGGTTTTGTCCTGGTAGCGTCACTTACTTCGCTTTACAATTGACGAAATAATAAAGGAGATATCATATGAATTGTAGTGGATCCATTTTTAGAGGATCACCCTGTAACACTCAATTACATTAATTGAAGAATTAATTTATCGCTCTTATCACACGTGTGTTTATTTTATTAGGGTATTTAGTCTTGATTGACATTATTCATACGAGTTTTTCCGGCCACTTGGTGATTCAGCATCCATTTCTTAATTAAAGTGAGATAATTGATTTTAATTAACTCTCATTTGCTTTCCATGCGTGATAAAAATATTATTTTATAAATATCAACGTCGTTTACTCTATCAAATATTGTGTTTCTTAAATTATATTATTCCACTATTTCCAAAAAAGATTGTATCTCCTAACTAGTTAGTTTCAAAGTGAGTAAAAACTATTTTTTCACAAACCAATATAGTAATTTTTAATTATAACTTATAATGTAAAAAATACTTATTCGTTTTAATATAATTCATAGTTACTTATTTAAGAAGTAGCTATGTTTAGTAGCGGGTACAACACTGCTGATAAATATTTTAATTATCAGAGTTTGATACTCGATACCGATTTGATACTCGATTCTCCGACACATCAGTAGTCTCCTAACAATACCGATATATTTTTTACAGCTTAATACTTATATCAATTACATGATGTTAATAGATAGCGGTCAATTGAACGCGAACCTTTTCTATGCGAGTATCGATATCTCAAAAATGAAGCGATCAAGGAGGATGATTTTTTTGTCTATATGGTTCGATAGAATTGCATCCGACATGATATAAATAACTATTTTAGCATTCAAATTAGTCACTCGAACCTAGGATCTTATCAATGAGGTAGACCAAAAATGACCCTCCCCTCTCGGGATTCGAACCTGTGCCCCCAACATTGAGAGTTGAACACGCCTTAACGCACACGGTCTTTGCACATCCCTTATAATTTATGTGCTTCTTATAACTCTGATTTTTTTTCTTCAGGTGTTGGTGTTGGAGGTCTTTTAGCGACTCTTCTTTATGATCTCCTGGGTGGAAGATTTCTCTTTTACTCTATGGTATCTTCGCAATGACTGCTTTTATTTTACATCGCCTTGCTCAAACATACGTCTACCAATCGTCTTCTTCCAAGAACACTCGCTTGAAGGTAGTATCTATTCTTTCAATTTATCTATACTAATAAAAAGATATTCCGTTCGTTCGTTTCCTTATATCTCTCGAGCGATTCATTAGATCTTGACAAATTTTCGGTTGATAGTTTTGAGAGCTCAGAGAGTGTTTTAATGGAGTTTCAAACGCCCGTAAAATTCCTCATCGCCATGCTTATTTTATTCGCCAAAACGTTTTTTGTCCATTTTTTAAATCGCTAAGTTAGATTTTGACCAAATTTTCTGTGGATTATTTTGAGGTGGTAATACGTGTTTTTGTTTTAGAGGGTGTTTACTGGGAAATTTGTTTTCACTAATATTACTTGAAAATATGTTATTTCTGTCCCTGTCTTCGAAGAAAAAAAAACAGGTTTGCCTTTTATTTACGTATAATTATATACAAGTGTAAAAAATAATTTAATTTTTTAGAGAGTTACCGTGATTTGAAAATTGCATTCCAATATTGTTATCGAATTATTTAAGGAACTTACAAATAAAAAGGCAAACCTGTTTTTTTTCTTCGTAACAAATCACAATAATATTTAATGCAACCTCAATGAATCACCTAAAAGTAGTTACTTAGTATGATCAAAACATGTTCATACTAAATTGATTTTTTTCTTTAATTTCATCTCAGATATCGAAATTATAAAAACTGTTCTGAAATGCATTGACATATACCAAAAATATATTACATATTGATTATAGTCAATAGATTTGAAACAAAAAATATATCGCCGATTAAATAGAACACTAAAATATGGTCAACTTTTTGAAATATGAAGCCAATTTTTTCGATTCGTACGAAAGATATATAATTATAAAAACGGATTTGAAATGCACAGATATAGTAGAAAAATAAATAAATAATTAATAAATGTCTCATCGTAAGCTGATCATAGAGATATAATCTATCTCTATGATCAGCTTACGATGAGACATTTGTGGTTATTCTTACTTTGCACGAAGATAACTGGGCGTGAACCATAAAAATGATGAAAATCCGGATTTTCAAAAAAAGGCCATAAAGTCCAAACCTTTTTTCGGACGATATTTTGAGTGGCATTTTTGGAATCTACATAAAAAATGGGACTCAAATTAGGAGTTTCAGCCAGGGCAAAACAAGACCTTAATTTTGTTACATAGTGTTATTATAACTTAAAAAAACCCGGGAACCCAAATGAATCCAGGCTTACCCGGAATTAAAATGACAAATCTTATTTATAATATGTTTTTTTATATTTTCAGATACCAAATCGCTTTTATGAGAAGCCGCGATCCTGTGATTTTTTTTTGGTATGACAATATCCATCTATGTCTGTGGGATTAAAATGCTGCCATTATTGTTTCTTTATCATTATCATCGAATGTCATTTTCCATCAGTATGAAAAAATATTTTGTAATACTATATGCATAAATCTGATACTCTATTTTTATTCTGAGACTTATATGTATGATTAATAATAAATCAAACTTTTCATGATTCAGACGTAGGTATTTGCTCTGTTAGAAGGGATTGATATTATTAAATAAAAGAGCTATGATTCGTTAGAAATATATACCGCTGGTATTGGTAGTTGTAAGTAAATAGTTTCTAATCGGTAAGTCAGGACATTTTATACAAATGTAGTAATTAAAGGAGATAACGGAGTATTTTGGGAGGGCTCAATTCGACAAATCAAGATGATTATAAAAACAACAGCTGCCAATTGACACACACCATTGAATCGATAATTATACTTGGATGTTTAAATAAAAAATAATGGGTGCTGGTAAAATAAATCTACTATCGATAGAACAGAAATAAAAATAATTGAACACCTACCTATGTTATAATATAGGTCGATGTATTTGACACTAATTGTATTTGTGCATAACAGGTGGGCTTCCATGATTGTAGTGACTACAAATACTTCAGTTGAGCTGAACACTATTCTCTGGGAATCAAAATAGTTTTTTATGTCAATTTTAGTCAAATTTATGATTTTCCTTGCCTCAATGCTTTACTTCTGAGATAATTATTGTAAATATCTCTTTGAGAAACCAAAGCTAATTTGCAAGATGTATATTTTTCTTCAATGATATACTCTTATTATTTTAATAAGAGGCACCCTTATTGACGAAAATATTATTGTCAACTTTGATCATAGTGAGTGATCAAAGAGGTAGGTACTCAGTTTCTTAATTTATTATCAAATTAAACTGATTCTCGCGTTTGGCGTCCATCATACTACTCAATTTTGTCAAATTAACAGTATGATGGACACTGAATGCGGAAATTAATATTTGCCGAATACTACAAGTCTCTATTTAGGTTTTTTTTAAATAGATATCATCTATTTAATGTTTGTTCTGGGAAATAACATAGGATTTGTTTTACTGTATCGCTTAAAAATATTGTTTTCAAGACCCTTAATAGATCAAAGTATGGGACACCAAATAGAGCCATAAAATTAAGTTTTCATATTTATTTGTAGGGCACATTAATTGGTATTTCTTAACTATAAAGTGTTTTTGAATTGACTGTACTCGTGTATGCATCCATTTGCCGTGATGTCAGAGAGGAAGTAGGTTATTGGTTACGTATTGCTAAGATCTGGATTTATTCTGATAAAGGGCAATATATAATTATATTTTGTATAAAGGTTCATACACTACGATTCCTGGATGAGTCACCATATATATATATATATATATATATATATATATATATATATATATAAATCTAAAAATCTACAATTTCCCAATTATTAATCCTAAAAAGACATGTATCTCCAGATAATATAGTTTGAACGCCTTCTTGTCTATATTCTAGTTTTCAAGGGTCTTTAGTTTTCCCATATTAAAATAAAATAAAACTTTTAAATTGCAAAAATACCCAAACATCACAGAGGATAACAAGGAAAAAAGGGACAGTATAATAACAAATGACCCTTGCGTAATATCACAACTACGAAGTAATATAAATGTTTCGTATTATCTCTATTGTATTTAATCGGCTGGCGCTTTATCATCATATTAACATATTTATAATACTTGATAATTGTTCAAATTCAGTCTTTTGATTGTTCATTGTAATACAGAAGCATTATAATATAAGTCTTATATTTACCTCAATTAAATATTTACAATTGTAGTAGAATAGTAATTACAAATATATAAACAAATGAAATATAAGTCGATAAAATATACATAAAATTATATTATATGGCTGAAACATGAACTAGATATAAGTATTCTGTTTTTTATTGATTTGATATTAAAAAATTAAAATACATAATTCTAGGATTAGTTTGTACAAATAAAAAGTATTTCGTATTACTTCTTTGGATGTGAATTGATGTGTTGCGTGATAATTATTTTGATAGCTCATACATTTGGCTGTCTCTCTATTTTTTCTTTCAAAACAACAATGGAACACATTCCACGCAATCTCTTACTCACAATGTAAACAAATGATTTCCCGAACTTTTCTCCGGTGTATAGGAGCGTCATGGCGACGATTGGGGATCTGAGGAGCCCCATCAGGGGGTGAGGACCCCTGGACTGATCCTTAGGGCATCCCTTCTTCCCTCCCCCGCTCTCCTTGCATTTAATCGTCAGGACGAGGAGCCGGAGGACCATTCATCCTTCTTTCGCTCTGTTAAATTGGGGCACGCCATCGAAGTGGAGTCTCGTCTTAAGAACGGTCTGTCTCCTAATACCGGCATGCCCTTGGATGGGCCGGGCTTCACGTGGCTTCTTTTGCTGGACAAAAGGTGTGGGGTCCTGAAATGATCCTCGCCTGTGAATTGAGTTTAAATATCTGAAAGAAGAATCTACCGTCTTGTATTAAAGAAATGTACTCAATCGGTATTTGTTGCCTTAATCGTTAATCTATCAAATAAGAGCAGTATCGCTATATTTTTTAACATAAATCTATCGATTAAAGGCGTTATTGCTAGTTTTTATCATAATCAATCGATTGTAGGTGGCATGGCTAGCTTTTGACATAAATATATCGAATAAAGCGGTATCGCTAGTTTTTAACACAAACCCATCAATTCAAGCATATCGAAAATATTGGTATATATATTGACCAATATGTTTATATTGTATATATATATATATCTATCCATTTTACGACATAAAGTTCAAATCTGACCATAAATGTGGGAGGAGATAGCGTGCGGACATACAGACGGACAGAGACTGGTGAATTATTATATAGATGGGATACTTACAGGATTGTTCAAGGGTCAAATTATAAGATAGTCTCTTCAATATTTCAAACAAGCGAGAAATAAGAAGTTTTTCCTTAATAAATATTAATGTAAAAAAATATTACTGCCAAAATACATAGTTTTAAATAAATCATATATGAATATTTATAAATTCGTTACGTGTATAAATATATATATTAAAAAAATATGATAACTGCCGTTTATGCAAACTATAAGAATGAAATGTAATTCAAATAAGAGATTTAATATTTTTATACATATTTGATATGTAATTACACATAATATCATTATAGTAAGAAATACTTTAAAATCGAAGAAAAGTAAAATAGTAATGCTACGATTGTATTAATGATCATTTACTGTAAATTAACATTTTCTTTATCCGCCTTGCCGCTAAAGGCATTTTAAGTAAGTGTCTCAAAGTGAAAAAAGGTACAAATATATCAGATAATTACTTCCCCCCCCCCCCCCTTTCATTTGCTATCAAATTAAAATGAAGGTATGCAGAGTAATGTATTTCAATGTACTTTGATTATAATATAGTTTGACAATTCTTAATAAATTTCCCAATTGGAGTTAGTTACTTTAATAATTAAAGATTTTTTCATAGTAACAAGATGTTATATCAATACAACGTCTGTTAGATAGATTTAGGAATCTGATTTTTAAAACCGGTGATCAATAGCCACATGCAGTATTGATCGAAATATCATACGAAAGTCATGATCGTTATATCATAAGAAATCACATAAAATTTACGATCCAATCTAATTCATTAATATTCACTTGAACAAATTACATATAGGGGTCGTTAGTTTTATTTAGTTAGAAATTTATTGCCGATTACAATAGTAAATACAAAAATAGACACTAAGGTAAAGAACACAACCACACCTGGGGTTATCTGTGTTACAACAGCAAAATGAATTCCTTCTTAAATACTGAAATTATTTACAATAATATTTTTCATTTTTTTACATTTAATTTTTTTAGAATTTGGATGTCCGCTGCTTTCTTCGGTACACATATAGGGGTCGTCTATCCAATAAAAAATAGCTTTTGTATCTCCTTTGATAGGTAATCTTAATACAAAATGCTGTCATGGACTTTTGTCATTTCGTATATCGATAATGGATATAGGTTTGATTTCATAGTTATATCATATTTATATGCACCAATAAGATCTTCTGATTCATTCTTAATGTTCTTGATAATATCCCTCAATTGTTTTGATCGATTACTGATCGCTACGGATTGGAT
>CP045900.1:16354958-16370106 GCA_013387185.1 Caligus rogercresseyi | reverse complement strand
TAGAGATGAGTTGAGTATAGCATTTGTTTCCGCTTAAAACATTTTTGTCGTTACATTGGACTTTAGACGTGTTGCTGCAATCTGGTCCCTAAAGTCCTGGGTTGCAAGCAAAAAATGATTTCCATGGCTGAATCCGACCCAACAATCATCAATACTCATCATCACGGAGGACAAAACGTGGGTTTATGAGTATGACACGCGGTCCAGACATCAAGCAAGTGAACTGAATGAGACGAGAGGGAGGAGACAACGTCGTTTTCAGTTAAAAAACAGTGATATTCACGTTTTTTATTCACTAACATGGCGTTATGCACCTTTCAAAAGGTCAAACTATCAACAAGGATATATTCGGGCACCATGAGGCTTTTGAAGTAGATGGCCCAAAATAACCAGAATTGTTGCAAAAACTCATGGTTTTTATTCCACGATAACGCACCGTCCTATAATGTCTTCTTTATCCGTGACCATTTGCCTAAAAGTAGCACCAACACCATCCAAAAACCACCAAATTCCCTGATATGGCTCTCATGTGACTTTTTCCTGTTCGATAGACTAAAGAAACTACTCCATCGAACGCGTTTTAGCAGCCAGAGAGGAAATAATGGACAAATCGAGAATGCCCCTAAATGTTATATAACGCAAATCGAATATAAAAAGTGTTTTGAGGATTGAATAAAGCGCTGATATAAGTGCGTTGCAGTTCATGGAGAGGGATTTGAAGGAGACGGTATTGATTTTGATCATAACTTTCATTCGGGACATCACTCAAAAGCAGCGCCTAAATTTGCAGATAACTGAACAAATACTTTTTCTCCCATTGTTTGACTTCAACTTCATTGTAATAAAAGTATCACCTTTGATTAAATTAACTAGCTCTTTTTAAATTGAATACAAGCAGAGCATTATTTGATCATTCGTCAACTTTAAAGCTAAAGTAGAAAAATACTTTTTGGCACCAAAAGCTAATAAAAATAACATTTTCATAATACTAAGACCATTCTTACAAGAACACAGACATCTAAAATTTTTATATCAAAAATACTTATCTCTGAAAGGCACATCTAAGTATGTGATAATTGCTTTGCAGATATCAGAGGACGATTTGTTTGAGGGTAGGATTGGTTAGAGCACAAATTGAGGTCGAGTCCTTTATCCAAGGTGTGAATCGAATACACAATCTTAGCTCATAACTTGGAAACTTTAGCCATGTTGTTTACTCATTCCACCCCGGAAAGAGGCCGAAAAGATAACCAATGATTCAATTTCTAAGAACTCCTGGAATCTGCTTTAGCTGATTAAAGCACTTCTGAAGAACAATACTTTTCAGACAAAATAAATTATTCTTCGCCAACATGTGATAAGACGTTTCATTACTCTGTCGCCAAAAAAGACAACCACGAATGACAGATTTACTCGACGATGACTGGTGATATCTAAATAAGCCATTACCAGTTATTGACTGTACTTCAATACAATGAAATTCACGACTGAGATTAATTTATCGTCTAGAAGCATTATAATCTGGCTATGGAAGCCATGGTTTACTTTGTTTACATGAACTAGTCTGTGTTCATTGGAAGGCCCATTCCTTATGAAGACCCCCTCCTCGCCATGTCTGACAAAAATGAATCTGGAATAGAGATATCGTCTTTAAAATTTGATCTGCACCATTTTTTGTTCTTAAAAGATAAATAAATATGATTGATTTTCTTTGGTTTTATATTTTAACAATTAGAACGAGATATTATGAAGTCTACAATTACAATTCAAACAGTTTTACAGAACCATCTTTGTATGTTTTTTTGTGTGTAAGACAATATTTGAATAACATTTTTTTTTTTTTTGGGGGGGGGGGGGGGTTCAACTCCAATGATTGAGCTAATGACGGTAATTCTTATGAAATCTTACTGAATCCAAATGTAGCTTCCCTAAAGATCCATGTTTTTAAATAAAAAACACAATTTTCTTCTGAGTTCAATTTAAATGTACAATTTAGTTGTTTACTCAAATAAACTTTTTTCTTTTAAACAAGGTGTATTATTTTTCATTCAATATTAATTTAAAAAAGTTGTAGCAAAAAAACTGTAATGAAACTGAAATATATACTAACATTTAATCTGAACGTTAGTTTAATTTTTTGACAGAAATTGATAAATATGGGAGTCATAAGCATTCTACGCGAACACTTGATCTAAATTATATTTAATCGAATGTGACGTCAGTTTCTCTGACGTCCGGATTTCTATACATGAAAATAAGACTTCAAGAAAGTCAATTTATAATTCTGAATTGTTATTATCGAATTTCTTTTTTGCCTCTGCCTTATAAGTTATGAAAATAAATGAATATTTAAATTCTGAAGCAAGTTGTAATTTTCAAAAAGTCAAAAAAGATAAAAAAATTGGATTTCTAAAAAGATGAGGTCAGGCTTGGATTCACGGAGATAAGAATATAGAATTTGCTCAAGAGATAATTCCATTTATAAAGAATAAAAGTTATTCCCTCCAATAGCAGAAAAACAGTTCAACGTATTCTTGATACAATGACGTATTTCTGAAGAATCCATAAGCTTCTATATCTTTATATCTCTATGGATAATTCACCCAGAACTTGTTGATTAGTGTTTTATATAGATTGATATGTCACGGGATACAAGTCAAATATAAAAAGGAAGTGCGAAGGTTCAGGGCGTTAAAGCGTACTCTCAATATTTAGGACACAGGTTCGAATCCCGAGAGGTGAAGGCCAGTTTTGGCCAACCTCATTGATAGGACCCTAGGTACAATAGACTTATTTACACGCTAGTATGATTATTTATATCCACAAAGGATGCAATTCTATCGAACCAAATAGACGAAAAAAAGTGAGCTATTTGAAATACGACAAGTTGTAATTAATACCCAAAAAAACTGCAGATAAATGATCATCATAGCTCACGGAATAGACTCATTAAATGCATATGCTACTAATCTTATCAAGCAATGATAGTTCAAGATGGATGTCTTGAGTAGGACAATGCATTACCTATGATGATTTTCGAATTCGATAAGCAAGTATTTCAATTTCATTGCTTTGTTGGCATAACTTATTCATTATTATTGTTTGTTGCAGCTGTTTTAATGCAATTAACTTGCTTTATGGCTCCTCCAGTCACGCAAGTGACTGAATTATCATTATCTCAAGATCATTTTATTAATATTATTATTATGATGATTATAATTATTATTATTGTTTTGCCCAGTTAACGAGTCATGCCTTCATATGAGGGACCTGAATGTAAATAAATGAATTATAAATAGTATTTGCTTTATTGTCTTAAGCATGCAAGGGCCTTGCAAAATAATAATAATAATAAATATATCTTTCATGCTTCCATGCCGTGATCTAAAAGCTCTATAAGTGTGTGCATAATGGAAGGATAAAAATGATATCTGTCATGACTAGGGCTGGGCAAAAAATATGCGAATAAAAATCTGGAACCAAAACACTTTTTTAAAATTATTCGCATATTTAGCAATTTTCTAGTTAATTCACATATTAAGCAATTTTTCTTGTTTATTAGCATATTTTGCTATTTTCTTAATTATTCACCCACATTTATCTCATTTTTAGCCTCGTTGATTGACGAATGTAGGGAAAAAGTGGGCAGTTCGACCCTTGACTTTTAACTACCTTGCTATATATATATTCATTTTCACAAATTATTCCTCTGTACATTTATATCACTTTTGGCACATTAGAGAATATTTTAAGCTTGTTTAAATAATAAAATCTCTCCAGAAAGAAATTTATAAGTACGTATAAATACAGTGAGAGCCATAATGCCAAAATGCAATCCCATATTGAAATTTCTTTCTTATGAATTTATGGTTTATTAGTCACACAATCTTTATTTTTACTTTATATATTATTTGTATGATCAAAAAGGGTATGTATAAGGTATATATGAAATAAAAAATATCTAAATTGTAAAGAAAATTTATTCGCATATTTGATAATTTTTTTTGCATATTTCATCATTTTCTCCGCATATTTCTTAGTTTTTTGTTCCAGATTTTGGGCTATAAAAGGTATTTTTTACTCCAGATTTGCCCAGCCCTAGTCATGACCATTGTCAATATAAAAAATATTTCATGATGCATCACGGACCCAAATACCTTTTTTAATATCCCCTTCTGCATAAAAGCTGTTTTTCTAATTAAACAAATCTTTTGCCAGAAAAATAAATAAATATACGTTTTTCAATTTTGAAGGTAAATTTCATTATGTGAACATCATTTCTATAGCTGCGCTACTTTTTGATATGTGTGTTTTCATTAATTAAAGGGACTGTCTTTGATTAAAAAATATATCCAATATGACTATGTTTGTATAATTTATCTGTATTTACACAAAATTCAATAAACTTATGGGGAGAAAAAGTTATAAAGATTAATAAGTGAATCAATCAAATAGGCCTGTGATTACGATTCTTCTTTCAGCTTACTAGGTAATTTTTCTTTGTGTTTTTTGCATGTGGAATTAAGTGTCAACATATTATATATACATATATATATATATATAATTAAAGTTATGTCCTCTTATTTTTTTCGTTTATTGTTCGGGATTGTTAATTAAGGACTCGTTCAGTTGATCTGACATCGGCTTTGCTTTCCGCTCAGAGGCCTGAAAAACATGCTTATAAAGTAATCATGAGTTAAATTGTCTAAATAAGAATGCCAAAATAAATAGTTCTATTCTACATTTTTCATCCCATATAAAATTTCCTCTCCTTTGCTTCCTTATGTCTTGAAAATGTATATAAATATATCTCTTAATACTGCCAAAAATATTTCTATCCCCCCCCCCCCCTCTTCAGTAAGGTCGTTATTTATTTTCTAAAGAATATCTATGGTGTCAATGCACACAGTTAAATAACTATTGAGATGCTGTTATCCTTCTCTCTCTGATCCTTAATGTATGAGTGAAAATGAAGAGTGGACATCTTTTTATTATTATTTATATATATTTTATATATATTATTATAAATACTTTTTATTCGGTTAAAAAATAAGTGGTAAAGGGTAAAAGTAGAGCAAGAGAGAGAGAGAGAGGGGCAATTCCCCCACATTTCCCTCACTTCCGATGCCCTTATTCATCGTTTTGCTAATATGACAGAATATACCAGAGTACGATATTCCATGCTGACGTCACTGGGTGCTCCTCCTTCAACACTAACGTCATTTGATTTTAACGCACTCTTCGTTTTTCAAAAAAATATATATAAATATATATATATATATATATATATATATATATATATATATATATATATATATATATATATACTCGCATAATTGGCCGCCTACGGCGCCCATATGTTCATATTACATAAGTTTTTTTTAAATTGTATCATGGATTTTGTGGAGATAAAATAGGTTTTCTAATTTTCTGTTTTCTACAAATATTCCTCATAAAAGTTTGACTTTGTACAAGAATATGTTTTGAGTCACATGAGAAGCTTTTTTCTTTTTTCCTCTCTTTACCTCGAAAAGTAAAATCAGAAAAGGTAATTTTCCTGGTTCATTCTGGTCCCATCACTTTGCAAATAGTTTTATTAGGTCCGCCTTGACCCAAGAATTCCAAAGGTACTTCAAATCTGACCATAAATGTGGGAGGAGATAGCGTGCGGACATACAGACGGACGGACAGAGATTGGTGAATTATATTATATTATATATATATATATCTTTACGGAAAAACAAATCCAATTTGAACTCTAAGAGGCTATATGAATTAAATTATTAAACGCCTCTGTCCCTTCTTTATTATTCCCAAACTATCACATGGATGTGATTCAAATTTATTTTTTCAAGAAGATTATTCCTCAGATTTCAATCAAATTATAAATCACAAGCCATAAACTCTCTTACTTAACTAAGGCCCTTATCTATTCGTCCCTTTGCCAAAACCACCATTTTTTCCTCTTTCTCTCTCTCTCATGAAGAGAATCCCCTTTAATCTTTGGATAGAAAAAGACAGTTCAACCCACACATGAAAGATTTATGATTCCATAGGATTGTGTGTGTGTGTGTGTATGTGTTTTCCCCATCTATGTCACATGAATTATGGTTCTTAGAGCTGCTTTTTTCAACTACTTTAACAAAAAATTGAAACGCTTTTACGCCGAAAAAAAAACCATTTCTATTTTTGTTAATACACAAAGCATTATATTGTAAGCAACGCTCTTACTTCATATTATGTTATCGGTCTCTCAACCTCAATAAAAAACATTATTGGTCATATAAATGAGCTATTTGTAAATTATGATATTTATATCAACAGACAGAAGTAAGTGCTTTCATAGATATTTCTAGTAATTGTTGAGTAAATCCCTCATTCATGAGTATCGTTTTTGACAATAGAGAGATGAAACGTCTTTTTATTACTTTATTGAGATTGTGTCTATTTACATAAAAAAATATATTAATAGACATTTTAGTTTATGATTATTACACAAATAAAAGATATCAAACATTACTCAACAACTATTTACAAACATACAAAACACACACAAAACAATAAAATTTTGTAATTGAACAATAAGTAACTTAATTCATAATCTATAAAACATAATTGTAAAAACGTAAAAGTTGACCAGAGCTGCGACTACCGAAAGTAAATCGGTATTTAGAACTGGAAGCGTTACCTGGTGGAAGAAGTTGATCTTTGCAAAATAAATACACAACTACGGAGCTGGAAGCGCATTTTAAGTTAAGGAAATAATTTGTTTGCTACTGCCTTCCATTTCTTCAAAATCCGAGTGAATATATGATTTATATAAAAATAACATTTATTAAATTTCAAATAATCTCTAAAAAATTCTAATAAATTATGTACTTAATTGTCTTTTGTTATAAATTGTCTGATACTAAAAGCATATGAAGAAGTCAGAGAGCAGATACATAAATAAATATATCTTTCTTTCTTATCTACCGCACCGATCGATATTCGTCATTTGTTAGATATATATTAAAATCTACCGAATACCGAATCGGTGGTACCGATCCCAGCTCAGAGGTTGACCGATTCAGGTCGTATTTTGCAGAAGTCACTTGTTGGCGAAGCATGATTTCTTGTGTCTTCAAAGAGTAATGATTCAAAAATGTTTGGAGAAAGAACCGCCAGAGCGAAAACAGATTCCAGCAATTAAAATAACCCACATTGGTTCCCTGTTTGGCCTTTTTCCGCGGTAGAATGGACGAATGGTTATAGTGATTATGTGTTGTAGGAGATGGGTCAAATTCGTGTTTTCGATTCCCCCTTGGATCAAAGACTCGTACTCCGGGATTCGACCCTCAAAAAAACAAACAAACAAAGCTAAAATAATTGACACCCAAATACAATATTTCATTGTTTTAATACATCTTCAAAGCGATTCCTTTTATTAACATTTATTTTGTCATCTGTACATTCATTTTTTAAGTATTTTTAAGGAACAACTATGCTTTCTAGCAACTTAATATATTTTCCTTATCTCTCTACTTGAGCATCAGCAAACGTTTCTTCATTTTTACCTCCGCCGAAGGAGGTATTGTTTTCCACTGGCGTTTGTTGGTTTGTTAGTTTGTTGGTTTGTTTGTCAGAAGGATAACTCAAAAAGTACTGACGAATTCGAATGAAACTTTGTGGAGTTGTTGGAAATGCCAAAAGGAACAAGTGATTAAATTTTGGCATCTCTAAGTGCTTTTTTAATATGCAAAATGAGCAAAATACTACCAATAATAATAATGAAATGGGGTCTCTATTCAGGGAGTAGGAAAGAACAAACGCTAAAAAAATATCATTGACGTATTATTGTTCATATATCAGCTCAGGACTATGTTAACCCAGTGACGTAGCTTAAACTTCTTCCGTCTCCCATCTCTGAGTGCTTTTTTAATATGCAAAATGAGCTAACAGAGAGGAAACAATGATTGAGATAGAAAATCGGGCTTGTGAAAGGGAGAATGTTTGAATAGGAATGTTGTGGGGATCGGCGGAGGTACACACTCTCTGAGTGTATATATTTCTTTTATTTTCACTGGCGTTGGTTTGTTGGTTTGTTTTGTCAGCAGGATAACTCAAAAAGTACTGAACGATTCGAATGAAACTTTGTGGAATTGTTGGAATGCCAAAAGGAACAAGTGATTAAATTTTGGCATCTGTAAGTGCTTTTTATATGCAAAATGAGCAAAATAATAATGAAATGGGGTCTCTATTCAGGGAGTAGGAAAGAACAAACGCTAAAAAAATATTCATTGACGTATTATTGTTCATATATCAGCTCAGGACTATGTTAACCCAGTGACGTAGCTTAAACTTCTTCCGTGTGCTTTTTTTAATATGCAAAATGAGCTAACAGAGAGGAAACAATGATTAGAGATAGAAAATCGGGCGTGTGAAAGGAGAATGTTTGAATAGGAATGTTGTGGGGATCGGCGGAGGTACACACTCTCTGAGTGTATATATGCCCTATTTCTCTTATGATTTCCTCCCTCACTTTGATAAGCAGTGTTTTTTCAAAATGGTTATAAAAATATTTACGCCTGATGATGCTTAAAGCCTTAAAATCACTTCTGAAATGGAATGTGTTTAAGAAAAAAGAAGATAATCATACGTACTATCTGATCAATGATTAATCTATATTTTTTTCTTTCGTCGTCTACTGCATCCTCTTTCTTCGCTAGAGGTTTCTCCGTTGGAGTTTAAAGGAAGAAAAAAAAACCAACACCTAAGGGTAAAATTCCTTTTAAAGCTCAATATTTGAATTGATGATCATCGTTTATTCAAGAGCTTGCTTTATAGGAAGCTGTATACCAACAAAGGATGTTCTGGATAGGCTTGTAAGTTTTAATTATAAATATATCTTTATAAGCCTCATTCTTCGTTTAAATAAGCTTTTATGAGTGATTTGGACTTTATTCAAGTTTGTCGAAAGAGAACATTATTAATAATTGTGTTATATGGGTTTAAAACAATGTTTTGCTGACGTCCTTTATATATATATATATATATATAAAATTCAATATTTCGTTTGTCATTAAAATCATCACTTCATAAACTTTTTGGAGATCCTTTTCTAAAAAAACGTCGTCACTTTTTTTTGGTGATTCTTTTATAAAAAAACGTTGTCACTTTTTTGGAGATTCTTTTCTAAAGAAAACGTCATCACTTTTTTTGGGAATTCTTCACTTCAGAATGTCGAAGGAACGAAAATATATATTATGCCCCGGCCCAGTTAGAAAAATTTAAGTCCCGGCCCGGGTCTCGGCGAAAAACGGTGTCCCGGTCGTTCCCTGATATATATTTATATATATGTATATATATATAATGCTGAAGTTCTGACGTTTTTGCTATTATGAGTATTTGTTTCAGGCATTTTATTTGGATTAATAATGAATTCTACTGTTCTTTGAAAAATTTATAGAAACATAATGTAGTTATGCTAAAATACTTTCAAATCATGGATTTGTAATGTATTAAATAAACCTACAAATATGTCTTAAAGTAAATAGAATGGCTGTTAATATTTTCAACTCCTTAAAATGAACACTAGCTATTACAAATAAGGAGTTTTTTGGGAGTTTATTTAATACGCTAGCCACCGCACATGCAAAGTGGCTGGAGGCCGAGCAGAGGGGAAAGGTTGTCGGTGTCCTCGGATTTGACCTCTCTGCTGCCTTTGACACCGTCAACCAGCTGCAGCTTTTACCAAAGCTGGAGAAGCTTGGGATTGCAGGTACACAGCTTAAGTGGTTCCATTCATACCTCACTGGCGGGTACCAGCGTGTGGTGTGAACGGCACCGAATCTGTCTTCTTACCCGTCGAGTACGGAGTGAGACAAGGCTCCATTCTTGGACCTATTCTCTACCTTGTCCTGGTCGCGGACGTCACCTCTTGCGTTGGGGTCGGCAATGAAGATAATAGTGGCTACGCGGACGACTTCTTCCTGTGGGCCGTTGGTGACTCCCTAGAGGAAGTCGGGTCCCTCTTGGAGTCAAGGGCGACGCCTTCTCCAGATTCGCGGGGGGGGGGGACGGCCTTGTCCTTAACGCCACCAAAACTCAGCTCATGATCGGGGCAACGTAAAAAAAGGATGTTGCGGTCTTCGCCGTCACCGTTGGGGGTGTCGAGGTGCACCCATCTGACGAAATTGAGTTTCTTGGGGTAAAATTTGATACCGCTTCACTACAGCACCCCACAACATCAACGTCGCAAAGGCAGCAGCAAAACGGGCCGCACTCATCTCCAGGTTGGCCGTGCACTTACCAAGAGGAAAATACCTACGGTAGCTGGCCAAGGGATTGATGATTGGCAAGATTTCTTATGCTGCCGCAGCTGTGGCAATTCCTCGATTCGATAATGAGTGCAAGGGGCCAAATGCCGCACACAGGGCTGTGCAGGCGCCATAAATGACGCCGCCAGGAGCATCGTTGGATGTAAGAGGCGGGATCACATCCACATCGGGGACCTCCTTGAGAGAGCAGGCCTTCCCTCCCTCAACGAGGTGGCCGCCAAGGCGGTGGCCATGGAGACTTGGAAATGCTTTTACTCCAGCGACGGGGGCGGCGGTGCCAGGAACCCGATTGGTGATTTCGTCTTCCCCATCCCGAGGAGGCCCATGAGGTCCACACTTCAGTGGCGTACCCACTTGGGAGGGAGACAGCTACTTTTGCATGTCACGCAATATCTGTGTGGAACTTGTCTAAGGCCTTGAGGTCGGCCACTACCCTTCACACAGCCAGGACTGCAGCTAGGGCCATTGGACGCAGCGTCCCCATATAATCCATTCTGCATGGGCATTTTGTTTTTATTTTTTTATATAATTTATAATTTTATTGTTTCTTTATTTCTTTATATATTTTAGACTAGTTACAAATGTAACTAATATGCCAATGGCAAAATATACTCGATTACACACACACTGCAAATCTATGATTTAAAATATTTTTTCTAACTACATATATTTTCAAATAACAGTAGAATTCATTATTAAAAAAAATGCCTGAAACACATATTCATAATAGCAAAAACGTCAGAACTTTAGCATATTTGTTTCAATATTAATTATTGTCATATCCTAATATGGGCTTAATAATCCATCATTTTTATGGTAAATTATTCAAAAATATAGTTCATTTTGGTGTTCCACAGAAAAAAACTTTTGTGATTCAACTATTACATTACTGTAGATATTATCATAAGAAAATAATATATAGTTAGCTGGCTTAGTACAAAAAGTAGTGTTGATGGATATAACATAACATAACTTTCTAACCCTTACATTATTTATATAATTAAGTATTGTTATAGTAGCGTAATTAATAATCTATTAGCGATTTAATTTTTATTGCTCTGGGAACTTAGTCATAAAACATATGATAAAAAGATAATAAGAAATCACACTTTATAGCCAATTTTAAAAATAAAAAGGAAGTAGTTCGGGAATAAAGCATAACATATATGATATACAAAATAAATATTCATATATAGTTTATTGAAGAAATTATTATTAATGGCTAATATTGGAAAAGTCGAGGAGTTTGTAAATATTATTGGTTGAGTCACGTAAGAAGAGACACCTATTGCTCTTCCAAATTATATTCTTAGCCATTAGTCCACCTCAACAGTCAATAGTAGTGAAGTTATATCTTATTTCACAACTCTTAAATTCTTTATATATTATTATTATTATTCAACCCCTTTCCCTTCCAACAATCACACTCTAGATAAAAGTTCTCGTTTATTAACCACAGATTCTTTTCACTCTTCCTTTCTATTTTTAAATGTGAATCCGCCCAGGCCTCATGTGATATCTAAACAATACAAATCCTTTTAACAATCTTTCCTTCCTTCCTTCCCTTGTTTTAATTTCATATTCCCAGAATCATACCCCTTTGCTCTCTCATGATAAATAATACCCTTCATCAACAGTTTTACAACACTCCCATTCTTTATAAAAATATAACTAGCATTGCCCCCCATTTGTCAGCATACAGCAATGGACGATGATGATTGACTTCTTTCGTGGAGTTTTAAAGCCTTCATTTCATGCGTCATTTAATCAAATAAACCCTTGTGTAAGGATAACTTATAATTAAGGCAGAGGACGAACATACAACAAGAAGAATAAGAAGAAAAACAACAGCCGTCTTAGTGTACCATTGGAGATCCTCCTGGCACGATCCATGATTAATGTGTGCGAGGGAGAGAGAAGAAAAAACACTCTCATTCCCTAATACATTCTTTGCTCTTTTCTCTCAAACAATTATTTATTATCCTTGATTCCTATCGGAACGTCCAAGATTCCTTGTCTTAGATAAATGAAGAAAGAATGAAAAAATACACTCTGTGTATACATATATATTTATATATATATATAGATTTGGTTTCTTCACCATAAATTAAAAAGAAACTTCTCTTCTTGTAACCCTCAAACAAATGAAGAAAAAACATAACAATCTGGTGGATTTTGACATTTATTTTTTATAGCTTTGACGGGGAGACACACTTTTTCGTCTGTGGTTCTTTCTTCTTGAGGGACCTTAATTTATGACGTGGACAGTAATTGGTGCCCTTAATAAGGTATTATTTAAGCCTTGGATGACTAATTATTGTATGGTAGTTGAAATAATGTCTTTATTATATGGAGAATATGTGGAGTATTTATTTCTTTATATGTTTATATTTCATAATAATCGAGAATTGGATATCTGAACTTTAACAATAGGGAGATTGGTCCAGGAAATAGTTTTTACAATTTTATAAAGTTAAATAGTAATAAGTCATATTTTAGTTGATACATATCAACAAACTATTTTTTAAGTCAGATTGAGAGGAGGAAGGAATATTACGGGCTGAGAACACCAGTAAATAACATTAACTCAATGATTGAAGTCTTAAATGTTAAATCATTATCTTTATTGGTTTAAATACAGAGTACTTACCAACACATTGACATATGGTTGCATCTATGGGACTACAGCGGAAAAAAGATTGTGCTTTTTTTGCAGGGATTCGCTTAATACATCAAAACATTTTTACTAGAGTGAAGGTATGTGGCAGAAATTTTAAATTATCTTAATTATTATTTGATTAAAAAAAATATGCAATTGTGAAGTAAGGATTTATTTATTTAAATACTGACCGTACCAGTAAGAAATTAATTTTATTACTACAAAACTCAGTATTTATTTATAAAATAAGATTTACACGAGTCCCTTTCATACTTTTTTTACTTCTTTAATATAGTATATTGTTAATAACACGCCATTTTAATGCATTTTTTAAATATTACATGATTTAATATAGTTGTACTATGGTCAAAAAACTGCTTTGAGATATCCACAATTTTGGGGCCTAAAAGTGATTGTTTACTAGAATGATTAAAAGATTTCTGCACCTTAAGAATAAGATTTTTGTTTTGTAAACAAACTGCTTCACATTCAATTAAAAGGCTGTAATAAAAACATTTCAGGTCTCTTCCATCAATTTATTATCCTTTTATGGTCAAGTGAAATAAAGTTCTTTTTGAGAACAAGCTGATAAATGAAATGACGTATTTTTTTAAAAGGGGAAATAATTACTTCCAGATTTCATTTCATGCATTCGTTAATGGCAATTTCCTAAATCGGCTACATTTTAGTCAATTAATTTTGTGGGCGAGGTAGGAAAATAACATTTTTCCGGAAGTACATTTATATTAATAAACTATCTCCTCATAAAGGTCGACTTTCATAGTATACCTTTTTTAGTAGTTCCATGTCGCCAATATATGTTCTTTTTGGTAATGCATTTTGTTGTTAGAAGCCATTTTTTCTTTCTACAGTGCATCTTTTCATACTAAAGTGTTTCTGTATGAGCGTGTAAATGACATTCATATATAGTTGTTAATAGCTTCTGAGAGCCAATTACTTCCTACTACTTTGGATTCCCTATAATTATGTTGAAGAGTGTGACTATATTTCCCGGAAAAACTACAATAATTAACCGTCGTCCAGAGTACTCAACCCCTCAATGTCTCTCAATGTCAACGTATGCCATCAATCAGCTGTCGTTTAATTGTTGTTCTTTTGAGGGCGAGTCACATAGGATAATCCTTGCCAATTTTGTGGATAAAACCATTTTTTCTCTCATTGTTTTTAAGAAATCGCAAAAGTAGCGATACTACAAACACTGTAACTATGTACAAGTATTAGTAGTACCCAGTGAAATTCAGTAATTCTGATAAATAATGACGACTCAATCCGAATAAATGTATTTTCAAATTACCCCCTCCAGTCGCTAAACTTGTTTTTATATATCTCTTAGAATAGACCCAGAACTTTATCCGGTATTATACCGACATAGTGATTTATCTTGTGCATTGTCTTTATTAATAAAAATACTATTAAAAGTGCATCAAATTATATTATTTTAGAAATATAATCCTCTAGGAACAGTTTACCTCTCCAGAGGGGGATAAGTCGAGACATTAAACAATGCATAAAAGCCTTTACAAGCCCTCTTTTGACTTCTGCAAAAAAAATGGTTTTAAGTATAGAGTCCTCAGCGGAACACTCCAAGTTGGAAAACTTTGGTAGTGGAGAAGAACAACAATGTTATTTCTGTGTGGAGAGGAACTCGAAACTTCGAAACACCTTCTATGATCTTGCTCCTCAAGATTAAGAAGAAACGACAGACTTAATTAAAAAACCACTGGACGACTACAACTCCAGGACGACTTCATATCTTTTTACGAGGGAGAAGAGCTGACAAAATCAATGAAATTATAACAAAAACACAGTTTTTATTTATGCAATAAGAATAAAAAAATAAATTTGAAGTAAATTATGATAAATATTACAAAAATTTATTCTAAATTGTTAAAAAAATCTTAAGCATATTTTATTTTTGAATTATCTATTATATTTTTTGTTGTTTATGTCTTAGATAGGTATTATGGTACTTTTTATTACTGTTTTTTTTGGTATTTGTCCTAAAATGGTGATTAAATGCTCATAGTCTGCGGACCATCCAAAAAAAAATCCTCTAAGAACAGTTTTTTTTTTCCCGACATCTTCTTCGAGTTGCCTAATCTTCTTCATTGTAACTGGGCAGTCCCTGACGAGGTGTTTAGGTATTTCC
>CP045900.1:16312588-16354858 GCA_013387185.1 Caligus rogercresseyi | reverse complement strand
TTTTTGGAATCTACGTAAAAAATGGACTCAAATTAGAAATTTCAGCCCAGGGGCAAAATCCTGTTACATAGTGTAATTTATAATTTCCTTAAATATGAAGTAGCATTCTCCGATTAAGAGGCGGGTTTTTTCCATAGAAATATAAGACATAGAGGGTTTATTGGATTTTTCAGAGGATACGTCTTTGTGCCAATATAAACAAATCTTTCTATCTCTATGATCAGCTTAGGATGACGTAGTACAAATTACTTGTGTTTATATTGGACCATAGAGATAAAAAGATATAGAGAGCTTATTCCCTTCATCTGTATTTTGTGTCCAATATAACAAAGTATTAGTACTACGTCATCGTAAGCTGATCATAGAGATAGAATCTATCTCTATGATCAGCTTACGATGACGTAGTACTAATTACTTTGTTTATATTGGACACACAGAATACAGCTGAAGGATGTTTCTCTGCTAATGAAGGGAATCAGCTCTTATATCTCTATGTATTGGACACAGAATACAACTGAACGATGTTTCTCTGCTATTGAAGAGAATAATCAATGTTGATTCCCTGGTAAATCTTAAGCAATATCATTAAATATCTCCTTATAATTGTACATTATTTCAAAATATATATGTTACTAAAATGGATTATTTAATTATTCGTATTTGAACACATGTATAACTTAATACAGTTTTCAACAGTTGAGTCTTATGGCATTCAAAAAAAAGTTCCGATACCGACATTTCAATTGGTAATAATACAAGATACATAATAGGATTAGTAATCAAACCGAATAAAGCCATTTTTAAGGGTTAAGAAACTATTAATTTTAAGTAATATATCAAACCTTATCAGCTCCCTACTTTGTGTATTATTTTATTAGTAGCGTATCCTATTCTACTTGGTTGGTGTTCGTAATTAATCATCGAAGAGGTATTACAACATATGAATAAAAAAAGCGGTTTTAAGCTGCTCTATTTATAAATATGACACCATGACAATCTTTTTTAATTAGGAACTTGAGCTCAAACAGTAAGAGTCAAAACGACGTAGTATAAGAATGATGTAACAGTCTTAATAAAATATATAGCCATGCAAGTGTTTGTGTTTTTCATAATCCAATGAAATATTTCATTCACACAATGCACCACAATGGAGCGTAATTTCTTTTAATAATTTTGTGTGCTAGCGGGTGAAGTGCAATACAATTAAACACTATTCTTTACAAGGAATCAGATAGATCCAATAGACGAGCTTAGAAGGAAAGGGAGGACATCAATATCATAAAAAGAAGTTATCATTTTGATGTATATTTCTACTGACAATGTTACACTGTTTGTCAATTAATTTATTTGAAAGAGTAGTAGGAATTTATTTATTATTTTCTTAAAATGGAGATTAGATTAAAAAATGGAATATAAAAACGCATTCAATTCTCCTTTTTACCTCCGCCGAAGGAGGTATTGTTTTCACTGGCGTTTGTTGGTTTTGTTAGTTTGTTGGTTTGTCAGCAGGATAACTCAAAAGTACTGAACGGATTTGGATGAAATTTTGTGGAGTTGTTGGAAGTGCCAAAAGGAAGAAGTGATTAAATTTTGGCATCTCTGATGCAGAATTAAGGCACCAAATGAGCTAATACTACTAAATTTTTCAAGTTAGCCTACTCTGCCAATAGATGTCGCTGTGCTGTGAAATTGGGTGCCGGGAGCGTCTTCCTCTCGGAATTTCCGTCTAGGGGAACCCTCCCCCGTCTCTCTACGCCTCCCCAGTCGTGAAAAATCCGCCTCGGAAGGCTCATGACGGCGGAGGTTTGCACTCTCTGAGTGTATATATGCCTCTAGTTTATCTACTGCATTTATCTCTTTTAGGCTCTTTAGGTCTAATGACTTCAATATTTTACAAGGGAATGATGGTTCGTTCTCCTTCTCTACAAAAAAAATCACACGTGCAAAAAAAAAGTGGGGTGCAGATTAAAAAGCCGATTTACTTTTAAATTTCTCGACGTTGAATCCCACAGTAGGTACGATATTGTTCTCTTTAGTCTCCTCAGGCTTAAAGTGATTGAGCACCGTGGACTTTCCAGAGTTGTCCAGACCCACAATGAGAACGTTGACTTCTTTCTTTTTAATGCCCAGGAAATTCGTTAGTTTCTCAAGGAACTTCATAGCTGACGTCGCATTACCCTAAGACACTAAATGAATAAGGATGGAAATGGTTAATAATATTAACATTTTATTAGGGAACCCAAAGGCAGGAAATTTATACTTTTATTCATAGATTTGATATATATCTTAAGTCGTCGATAAAATAAGCAAGTTGAGATGTTATTTTTTCCATCAGAGAACAAGCTCTGGCCTCATTAAACCGTCACATAACATAGATGAATGGAATGTAAACAAAAAATAACTTATTAATTGTTGTTATATCCCTTATAGAAAAAATAACTCATAGCTTGCTTGTTTCTTTACATATTTCTTAAGGAATTATTATATGAATCAAAATTCGGTTTTTGGAAATGTATATATATAAATAATTGAAGTCCATAATTGTATTACTCTCTTCATAGACATATAATTTAGCTATTATCATCGATATAGATAGATTTTCTTGTATATTCGCTGGCTTTCAGCTGAAAAGCTGTTCCGTGGCCTTATGCAGATCCCAGCTGCAGGATGAGAGAGCGATCCGTGCCTTGGCCTCGTCCACGCCCATTTCCTGAAGCTGCCGCAGCATGAAGTCAAACTCCGAGTTGGAGTCTTGTGCCCCCGCAAAGACAGAGGCCCAGTGCGTGCCGTTTTGAGAAAGGTCTCAGGCTTTTCAGAGTACTGCTTGGCCACGACGGCGTCTTGTGGGTCATCCGGCTCTGGGGCTTGGAGGAGTGCTTGGAGCGAGAGGAGAACGGTGCGTAGGGTCATGGCCGCAGCCCATTGGTCTTTAAGGATATCTAAGCAAATGGCGCCAGTGACGGAGGAGATGTTGGGGGTGCCAGATCTTGGTGACGAAGCGGACCTGGGGCGGGTGAAGGGATAGGACTCCGGAATACTGATCTCCAGCTTGTAAGTCCCGCCTTCGTAAGGCGTGTCGGGTGGACCCAGAATCGTGCCTGAGAGGTTGGTAAGGTCGTCATTGACAAGGCTTAAATGCACGCCAGACTGTGTTACTTCCTCGCTCTTGACAACCTCACGGAACTCACGCTGAATCCGCTGCTGAGCAATGTTCGACATCATCCTAAAGAAGTCAATAACATCCAACATACAAAAAGAAACCCATAAAAAGAGATAAACACTCACCTAAATATGTATAATGTGATAAAGTTTTCAAAATAATGTTTTTAAATATTATTATTTTGTCTTCTTCTTTTCTTCTCTCTCTCTCTTCTTTCGTCACGTCAGTCGAAATTCGGCGTTTTCCACATCATAAAAAGTCCAAAGCGAATAATAAGAGGAGTGGATGCTGAATATTGCAGAAAGGAGTAATACACAAGGCAGGATGATGAAAAAAAATATATGTAGTTGTACGCATGTAGGGAATTTTATTCAATTTTCTCGGTAGGTGGAGCTGGACTCAGAACATATTCAGCTTATTCTCTGACGTCATATTTGAGGATTCACTAGGGGTGAGGTTGATTTGTTTTATTTTAAATGAACCTTTTCAATAGATTTATACTAAATTCAATGGAACATTGTAAGAATATTTTATATTTTGAATATATACATATATATTATTCTAAATAGTGATCTGGGCCCTTTATTCCATAAACATATTACTTTTAAAATGAGGATGATTAAATTTTTTTCCATTGTATTTTATTTTTAAGAATTAAAGTTCCCTAAATTTTATACTGATAATATATATTATAAGTTATTGATGATTGAATCCCTAAAGGATTTAAGAAATCTATTTTGGATATCTTGTGGGAAGAGTCTATAAATATACATATGCACATAAGGCAGTGGAAGTCAGAGTATTGATTTAATAACTTCTGAAAATACATACCTACCTACATATGTACCTTAAAGTCCAAGGAATGATCAATACTCTCTCGCTTTCTTTTAGTTTCAAACGGGAATGTTGAATGAATAATTGCTATCTTATATGATATACACACAAAAAAAATATATAGAAGATATACATATTAATTTCAAATGTTATTTTATATTTTCAAAATATTTGAATGTAAATATCAGACTTATTGATTTGTCGTTCATTGGTAATCGTTCGCGAACGACAAAAAATTTTGACGAACGACAACAAAAAAATCCTGTCGTTCGTTTTTGGCGCAAAAAAAAAAATTAATTTCTTTTTCATGGGAATCTTTTCTTAAAAAACATCATCACTTTTTTTGTAAGAACGAGGTAAAATTTCCCGTCTAAAAAAAGTCAACACTTTTTTTCAGAATTACGAACGACGAACGATTCAATTTAAAATTAACAAGTAACGAAGAACGATAACTTTTGGTGAAGGACAAACGAACGAAATTTTTCGCGAAAGTCAACAAGTCTGCAAAATATATATAAAATACCTCTGTATTTTGTCTATTTGTATTTTTAAGGTATAAAAACCTTATTAGTGAAGCCTAATCATTCATATTGTGTAATAGTTGTCAACAAATATTACTATACTCTTTAAAATTTGACTAGTGGATTAACATTATAAACCTTGTATTTATTTCAGCAGCAATATTGTTAAAAATATATTTGCTGAGTTAAAAAAGTAGTATCCGAATACTTAAAACGTGTTTTTTTCCTATAGATTGGATTTAACTCTAATGGAAATCAATAGAGTATATGATAATAAATACTTAGGTATAACAGATTTTATTTCATTTGTCACCAAAAGCATGGGATTTTTGGATGCTATCAAGTAACGGATACTTGTTTAAAACCATATAAATTTATTAAAGTATTTATCTGAAACTGTCTTTGAAAACGGCAAAAGGGTTTAAAAGGGTCGTAATGAAAGATAAAAAATGGTTAGAAGATTCAAAGCTTCAAGTTACATGACATCCCAATTTGAAAAAATGGTTTCCTCCTAAGTTTAGCCATTCAATATCGTTGTTTGCAATCTTCTATGTGAACAAGTGATTCACCGTTCGAACCGCAAGGCTTACAAAACATCTCTAATCATCATCACCTGATGATATACAATAACAATACAGACAAAATAAAATAAACATCCAAAGATCTTCAATTATGTCATCGCAGTTCCGTCCAGATTCTTCATCTCTCGTGGATCTCAAGGCCGAGGTCTACCGTAAGAAGGAGGAGGCCAAGCGGAACAAGGCCCGTGTCATCTACGACGAGTCTCAATACCTACCACATATCAAGAAAAGCCTCCCTTCCAAGGCTAAGGAGAGCGAGGCTGGAGTGCATGATGGAGATAAGACTGAAGAAGAAGATGAATCCTACAAGGTTCAAGAGGCTCTTCGTAAGAAGGCGGCGCTTTATGATCATCTCAAGACGTCCAAGGAGGCGGAGGATAGTGAGGGATTAAGAGGGAGGTTCTTAGTGGAATTCAAGGGAAGTCTGAGGTAAATATGTAGTCATGGGAATATCCCAGAAACATATGAAAATAGAGGATTTACTTACAGAAGAAGGATAATATAAAAATTAAATTTTTTATTCAATATTTGATATTCAAAGTATAAATATGTATTTTATCAAAAATCGTTAATATTTGAATATGGCAAAATAATGAGAATAAAATACTTCTATTGGTTAATTAATATATGATATTTCATATCAAACGCCCTTTTTTTCAACAATACTTTCTTATCCAATAAACGTTTGCCCTTAGATATATCGAAATATGGTAAAAGATACTATAAAAACCTAATTATTTATAAATCATATGATATTTCAGTCCTTCGAAAGCATTTTATCACAAATCATTTTGTAATGAAGCAAAAGTTGATGCTGAATATTTGAATATATAGTGAGAGAGTTATAAAAAATTAGTTTTTAATAAATATATGATATTTCAGTTATGAGATCACACTTTATTGCAAGTCGTATTTTATCAAGCTAACGTTTTGCCTTATTATATATAAAAACTCAATGCATTGTTTTTCAGTCTGACGAAGAAAATGACGATGACTTTGTAGAATATACGGATCCCTTAGGGCGGACGCGAATGGTGAGACGAGAGGAACTACGTTACCTGAAGGAGGAAGACACCTCCTGGTGCAAGAGCCGTCATCCTCCTCCACCCCCAAATACAAATACTCCAGCCGAGCCAAGCATCAACGGTGAAGAAGATCTCAAGAGGGAGCTTCTTCGTGAAAAATGGGCGCAGGAAGAGGAGGAAAACCTTCGAAAGCGGGATGTTCACTACGGAGACGTTCTTTTCAACGAGGCCCGATCACACGGCACGGGCTACTACGGCTTTTCCCGGGAGGAAGTCGAGCGAAGTAAGGAAATCGATGCTCTTAAGGACCTACACAAGGAGACAAAAGAGGCACAAAAGGCCAGTCAAAAGGCTCAAAAGACCAAAGACCGCCTCCTGGCGGCTCGCTTAAAGAAAGTGCGAGAGAGAAAGCGGCTTAAAATGGGCCTTCCCATTCGTCCTGCTGGATCGAAGGAGGCTGAAGAGGATCCAGAGTCGACAGAAACAACTCCATTGGATGAATCCGACGAGGAAGAGGAGGAAAAATCCTCTGAGAGGCGTCTGGAGGAGAGCATTGCAAGTAACGTACGTCAACTGCGGGACAAAAGAGATGCAGAGGATCGTAAGCGGAAGTTTGTACGCGAATGGGATTTGGGAAAGGTAGAAGCCACCGTTATGTCTCAGGATGAGTGGGTGCGAGAAAAAAGAACGGATCGGACCGCAGAGTTTGCACCCTCCTATTCAAACAGTCCTCGAAGAGGATTCAGTGATAAAAGCTCCCAAAACATGTCCATCGGAGATAGACTCAAAATGTACAAAGACTCTCAAACATGTTCCTCCAATAGTATACGAGGAGCAGAAATCCCCCCTCCAACCTTTCATGAAATCATCCCTCCTAAGAAGCCTAGCCACAGCAATCTACGTGAGTCCTTCCTCCAGGGTCTTAAGGAGAAGGAACGCTTAAAGCAAATGATTAAAGTTAAATATTTTATATGAAAAAATACATAAATATTTATTAACAAATTATATTAACAAATTTTAATTGTTTAAAAGCGATCCTTTTTTGTTGATTTTTCAGGGTATATTTGACTTCACTTTGACTTGATTTTCTCTCAATCTCATGGCCTCTAACGTATTTGGAGCCAGAACTTCAAGCCTGTGGCTCCAGAGAAGGGAAGCTTCCCTCTGGACTACGAAGGAAAGTGTAAAAAGGAGTACCTAAAGTTTATGATCTGCTTGAAGGACAACAAGTACGTTGTGGAGAATTGTAGGAGGAGTCTAAGAACTACCTCGTGTGTCGAATGGACCATGGCCTAATGGCCAAGGAAACCCTGCCTAACCTTGGATTTAAAGAAGAAGAAAATAAAAAAGCAGATAAATAGCACAATTACTTCATGTAATATAGAGACAATGGAAAAGAAGGATTTTAAAGTATTGCTCTGTGTGACGGGGAGCGTTGCAGCCATCAAGACGCCTATCATCATTAGTCTTATTAAGGATAAATTGCCTGAGTCGACTATACGAGTCGTGCTGACTCAAAAGTCTCGTCATTTCCTCCCAGGTGAACGTGAGCTTCTAGATGCGGGTGCTCAGAGCGTTTTGAGCTGTGAGGACGAATGGGGGCATTGGAAAGAGAGGGGGATCCAGTCTTACATATCGATCTTCGTAATTGGGCGGACATTGCCTTGCTGGCCCCCTTGGATGCAAACACGCTGGCTAAAATAAGCAATGGACTATGTGATAATCTTCTTACTTGTATCCTTCGAGCGTGGGAGATAGGTATGGAATATAAACACTATTATATTAACCCATTATGTCTTGGATTAATTTTCACAATTTTTTTTTCTTTGATTTTCATGAAACTTGGCAAAATGATTACTTTGAGATTTAAAAATTGATTTGTAAAATTTGATATTTCACAAATCAATAGTATAGCATTTATTAGCTGTTGCATACACGCAACGCTAGGACAATAAACGACAAAAATGTATTATTTCTTATTTATTTAGAACATACATATATTGTACACTTATTCTATATACATACACTATATTTAGTTTGGAATTCAACTAAAAGTGGTAGAGACGTGAATAAATTATCGAAATACAAGGTGTAGGGAAGATTTCTCCTCTGTTCATCGTATTTGTTAAAAGGTTCAATACAGTTGCAGAACATTTTCAAAACTTTTTTTCCTCCTCTTCAACTCTACCAACTGATCGTGATAAAAGGTATATATAGTTTCAAAATATTCCCAGTAATATAATATTTGATAACACTCTTGTCAAAAAATAATTTTATTTAGATATTAAGACTAACTTCTGCCGAGCCTCCAATATGCTGTACAGAGAAACTGATAAACGTGTCCTTACACCCACAACATTGCACCACAAATGAAAATAAGAATAATTACCAATGTTTTTTATATATTTTTAGAAAGTTTAATAAGTAATTATAGAAATTTAAACTTACTTTCAGAAAATCATAAATTAACTTTCGGTAAAGCAAAATATATTTCAATATATATTAATATTATAAAGTAAATAATTGAGTAATATTTTTTTTTGTTCACATGATCATATTAAGTAAAGAGCCAAGAGCAGCAGTAGATATTTAAAAGAAAGTTGTATAGTTACATAAATTAAGTGCTTACATTTTTCTTTTTAATATTTATGGTTAGCAGTTTAACGAAATAAATATTTTATTATTTAAGGAGGTCAAGTCTGTATTGATTTCATTGTAAACCAAAGGCTCCTTGTTTATTTGACGTTATATTTTTGTAATGAATTAGTTATAATTAAAGAGTTTAATGAAATATTTTAGGAAGCCAAGACGCCAAGCCTGTGCTCTATGCTCCAGCCATGAACACTGGGATGTGGAACCATCCCATCACAGCCAAGCAGGTTCAGACCCTCAAGGATTGGGGATTCATCGAGATTCCCGTCGTGGAGAAGCTTTTGATGTGCAATCAACGAGGGCCCGGGGCCATGGCGGAGCCGCTCACAATTGTGAATGCTCTTGTCCAGGCCTTACTGAGCCCCTAGTACCCATTCATCATCCAGCAATATAAAATAAGGACATTTTTACGTTAACATAATGTTATGTCGTTTGTAGTGAAGATTTCATATTAGAATATAAATATTATATATCATTGATTATTAAATAATTAATATTGTACATTTTTGGATCTTAGGACATAGAAAGTGTTAGAAGGAACATTTTTAGTATTGACTGAACTGTCACAAAGAGTGACACATTTGGTGGGAGTTCGTAGTCTCTTTTTTCATCTTGTGCAACTGCATGCCTCTCTTGTGGCTATAGTAAAGAATGAAATGCTCTGAAGCAGTCATTTTCAACCTTGGGGTCTCGGAGGATTGCCACAAGCAATCTAAAAGTATAAATGCGCAAAATGGACATTGTATCCGACCGGGCGTCAATGGGCAAACAGGGAATCATTTTCTGAGAGAGGACTGTTATGTCGTAACTCATTATCAAATACGAGGTAGGGGGTTGCGGGCGGGCCTTTGAACATTTCCAGGCTTGTGAACGGAACGCAACTTTTTTTTTTTTAACGTTAAAGAGTTTTGCGTTCAGCGTTCAATTTTTCCAAACATTTCTATGTAGTTTTGATTAAGTATTTTTTCTGGAGGATATAAACAAGGGGATGAAATAGTATTAGAAGAACTTATAAACTACTTTCCCAAGAACTCTTTATAGAATAGTAAAGCACTTTTTTTTATTTTACCCCAAGTGACAAAAATTACACACAATTGAATGACCTTTTTATTCATTCATTCTTATTACAAAAAAAAAATTATTTAGTATTTAGGTATGCAATTATGGTTGAAATAAGTTGAGATTAAGTCTGACTACGGGATATTCATCTGGGCTGTGGACTCGGAATCATGGATTTGCCCATTTTGATGGACTCGATAACTTATATATTACGACTCGGATAGGAGGGCTCGAGATTTAAAATCTTAGGAATCGGATACGAGGACTGGGAACAGTATTAATTTCGTCAGCTTTTTTCATTTCGTCATGGAGCACAAATGACAGTCTACGAGCAAACAAAATATATTTACAAGGTTAGTCCTATACGCTTCCCATTAACTAATTAGCATAGTTTGGTAAACATTTTATACTTGCATGTCACAATTGTATATGGATGTTTGATGACTATGAATGATAATTTATTATTTTGGCTTCTCTTGGATATAGCAAGAAACTTTTTAAGGCGCCATGATGGTCGCGAATGTCTCAACCAAAGTACTCTGAGAATGTAAGATCAATCAAGGAATACTAGATACATATCTAGTATTCCTTGGATCAATTCTTTGCACATTCCCATAGGCCAAGCGACCTAGAAACTTGTTGTTGTTGCTTTAAAAAAGATAATTTGACGCCTCTTACCAGACAAAAAATTACCCTTACAACAGTTGCAGTTATATTTTGCGTTTTGTTTGTTCCTTGCATAAATTAATGTTAATAATTGATATTGTGATTAAGTTATTTTCTAATGACAAAGACTATATTAACTTCAATTTAATGTAGAAAATGGTTGATTCGAGTTTATAAAATTAAATGTTTTTTTTATATTGTAAGGATGATTACAAAATATACCTCTGTAAAATAAGATGTTTTTTCATATAATGTTGTTTTGTAATATTAATTTGTATTATATAGCTTTGATCTCGTATTTGTCTTGATATATTACACCTTAAAAATGATTATAATTTAAAATGTAATGTATCCATTACGGAAGAAAGTAGGGATCCAGTTACTCATACATCTAAGTTTTTAAATAAATTTTGAAGATTCTTAATATCGAACTCGGACTCCGTTATTCGAAAATAAGCGAGTCTGGTCATCGCGACACTTTTTCAAATATATTTGATCTGATTTTTTTATTATTAAGATTTAAAATAGTTAAGTTTTTTTCATGGTGACTGGCGTGTTTGTCTTTTTTGTATGGAAAAATACTAATAAATGATAATTTGGTTACGAGTCAGGAAAAATTATATAAAAGGTTCCCAACCTTTTTCTTTGGCGACTCCCTATAGAAAAATCTCCAGTATGGCGACCCTCTTATGTAGTGAATATAGATGTTCTGCGGACCCCAGGTTGGGAACCCCTGGGTTAGATCCAGTCAACAAATTTATATCATTTGAAAGTTGGTTCGGGCTCATTTTTATTATAAACACCCTAAATAGTACTTCCATTTTTCAAAATTACACATTGTTATTTTTAAAATATTTGAACGCTAACGAACGCTAACGGAACGCTAAACGCAAAACATTGAACGGAACGCTATTTTTTTAACGCTGAACGCAAAAACCTGAACGCTCACAAGCCAGGTATAAAGTAATCCCTAGCCAATGTTTTATATTATATTTTCTTTGTTAATATCCCAATTAACGTTTATATTAGTGGTTCAATTACTTTTCTTCATATACCTATGCCTTAGATGATATTTACATCTCAAATCTTTATCAATTGCCTCCCATTATAAGTAATGGACAGACAAAAACAAAATCATGATTGCCTCAAAATAGATCTACCTCTATCGACTCCAACATAGTCATGTGGATTCCAGTCCTTGGCTCATCCTTTAAAATGCTTTTCAAGGTGAGATGTCACGAGGTAGAGCCGTGACGTCACTTTTGTTTACATGCTTGTTTTTCATCAAGCGGTTTCTTCTTGCTTGAGAGATCTCTTCCGAGGTACGACTTCTTTCCTCAAGAGTTCCCCTCTAGTTACATGATCATCATGTCGACATCTGTAGACGACGCCAGCAACGGAGCGGCCAATCAAGTGAGCACTGAGGTAGGTAATGAATAGGTCAAGGGGCTCTCCCTCTCTTGATTCTCTGTACATCTACTGATGATGATCTTTGAATTTGTTTCTTTCTTTGAGTAGTTGGGTGGCTTAAGTGTTTCTTCCCGTTGTTGCTGAGGAGGAAAAGGAGGTTCCTTTGAATGCCGCAGAGAAGTCTCTCCTCCAGAAGGTGATCCGTCGTGGTCTCGTAGAGAATACCAACGACATCGAAGTCCAGCGCAAGGATCCTAAATCCCCTCTCTTCTCCGTCAAGAGCTTTGAGAGTCTCAATTGAAGCCCGCCTTACTCAAGGGCGTCTATGGAATGGGCTTCAACAACCCTTCCAAGATCCAGGAAACGGCTCTCCCCGCCCTCCTAGCGGACCCACCGCAAAACATGATTGCCCAGTCCCAGTCCGGCACGGGCAAGACGGCGGCCTTTGTTCTGGCCATGCTCTCCCGGGTGGACACCTCCCTCAACTACCCTCAGGTCCTCTGCCTCTCACCCACCTACGAGCTCGCACTGCAAACCGGAGAGGTGGCCACCAAGATGTCCCAGTTCTCACCCGAACTCACGGTGCGCTATGCCGTGCGCGGAGAGGAGATTCCACGGGGATCCACCATCACGGATCATATCATCATCGGGACACCGGGAAGACCATGGACTGGTCCATTAAGTTCAAGTTCTTTGACATTAAGAAAATCAAAGTCTTTGTCCTGGATGAAGCAGATGTCATGATTGCCATGCAGGGCCATCAGGATCAGAGTATACGGATTCAGAAGAATCTCAGCCCGGAATGTCAAATGATGCTGTTCTCCGCTACATACGACAAGGACGTCATGAACTTTGCGGAAAACATTATTTCATCGCCTGTGGTAAGCAAGCAATCTATATATACATCAGTCCTGCGCTTTCCCATGACCCCTAAAATGAGCCATTAGCGATGAGATCAACTCATGATATTATTAATAAAACCAGTTATAAAAAATAAATGCCAAGATTCTAACAGTAAAGTGGTTGTAAGTAAAAATAGTATGTACTCTTAATTTTTAGTTATACTTCAGCATTACTAAAAAAACTCATTAAATTTAGAAAACCAAACTGACTTTTTCATTATTTTTTTAAAAACCTATTTCATTAATATTTTTTGAATTAAATTACAATTCTATATCCTTATGACTGCTAATTTTTTATTGGTTCCACCTGAAATGACCAATGTGACAAGCATTTCAGGGCCCGAATAATAATAATAATGATAAATCATCGATATCTTATCCCTTAAGAACCAGATACACAACTATTTTAGTGGTTTTTTTTAAGAAAGTGGAGAAATTTGAACTGATTTAATAGGAGGTTTTTTTGCCACAATCAACAATTTCCAAAAATCCCATGTTTGACCTGGTTAAGACTATCAATACTTTGACGCTCAAAATATATGTTTCTTGAAGCGTAATCCTATCATGCGTATTCCTTAGTTGATTCGTTTGAAGCGAGAAGAGGAGACCCTGGACAACATCAAGCAGTATTATGTCTCCTGTGAGACCCTGGAGTCCAAACACGCCGCCATCTCCAACATTTACGGTGTCATCACCATAGGCCAGGCCATGATTTTTTGTCAGACTCGAAAGGGGGCGTCCTGGCTTGCAGAGAAACTAATTAAGGAGGGCCACTCCGTGGGAATGCTCTCCGGAGAGCTTTCCATTGATGAGCGCATACGGATGCTGGACCGATTCCGGGACGGTATGGAGAAGATCCTTATCACGACAAACGTCATGGCACGGGGCATAGACGTAGAACAGGTAAGAAGCAAGACAAATTATCACTCCCTTAATCTAAAAAAGTAGACAAATGCTCACAATATATATTTTATTATTTTCTTCGAAATCATGTAATTATTTAATTCATTAGCTATTTTCTCATGATTCATCCGATATTAGTAAAAACAGCAAAGAAAAGTACATTTTTCAAAGGACAATTTTCTTTACCTTTTTTTACAAACTTGTATATCGGATATAATAATTGTACTATTTAAGGATAGTAAGGATTTCTCAAACATGATTTGTTAAAAGAAAAGAAGAGTAAATATTATAAAAGCAGTTGACCGTATAGATTAAAATATCACTTCACCGCTTGCAGCTGTTGAGGTATGAACAAAGATAACAAATCCTTAAAACTCGAAACTAGGTTACTGACTTGTATATTGAAGATCAGAATTGCAATATTTTAATACTGATAGAGACAAAATCATGCTTTAAAAATTTATAGCTTGTTTTGATGAGGTTAGTAATAGCTCTTAATATTCTGTTCTAAAGGAATATTTATCCATATTTATGATCAGATCAATGTCGAAGAGATAGCCCTTGTAGAAAAGGAAAATAATGGTCTGACGGGAAGTGTTCAACATACATGGACTGGGTACGGTTACTTCGATCTCCTACCTGAGCTAGAAACAAAGAGAAACCACACTTCAACACGGCCATCGTGCTAACATTCCTCACAAACCTCTCTATTATTTACTTATTATAGAAGAAGAAGGAAAAAAAGTATTCGTTATCCAGAGTGCTCCTGCCTTGTTCTATTATTGTTATGTTTACATTGATTCATCATTGCTTGGGATCAAATTTCTGGAATGGGAGTGGACGGGTGGCATGATTCCAGTCATTATATTTGCCCCGTCTCGTCTCATCCTCCTCCTCAATGATTGGAGGAGGAGGCGAGACGTTTGGGAGCTCCTTCATCAATGTGGTCGCTCCTAGCACTGACTCGGCTCATGAATATGTTCAACACTCTGGATAACGAATACTTTTTTTCCTTCTTCTTCTATAATAAGTAAATAATAGAGAGGTTTTGTGAGGAATGTTAGCACGATGGCCGTGTTGAAGTGTAGTTTTTCTTTGTTTCTAGCTCAGGTAGGAGATCAAAGTAACCGTACCCCATGGACTAACAAGTATTTGAGTATAGTGAAACACCATAATATGTTCATTTTGCTCTATAATGTTCAATTATGTTTTGTTTTTCTAAAACACAACTGTCTAAAAATATTTTTTTTATTGTTATCTGTTGTTGTATTTTATGTTCTCGTTTTTTAGATAACATAATAAATAATTTTTTAACCGAAAAAAATATTGTTCAAACATTTTTGAATGCAAAGAAATCGTTACTTACCTTTCTTAATTTTTATGATAAATATTGTTTGAATATTTGGATTCTGTAAAAAAAAAATCTACTGTTGGTATTTATAATCTTAAGAAAGCTGAATCAAATCCGTAGATTTTTCATAAGTCTACCGAGAGAAGGAACCTATCGGTATCAATTGATTTCAAAGTTGTAAAGAAAAAAATCATTCAATTTACATTTTATCACTATTCATTGACACAAATTTTGTCGAGGCAATCAACGAAGTTAAAAAAATATAACAGGACCCTTATTTCAACTTAAATAATGTACAGGCTTCTTAAACGCAAATTAATTCCATAGAATAATAATAAGGTTATCATATCATGGAAAGAGAAATAATGTAAAATCAACAGTCGTTGCATGGGATGGAAGTTACTCTCAAAGAAAGAAAAATGAGTAAAATAGTTTTCTCATATTCTTTGTGATAAAGTTTGTGGAGACAATGGAAAACTTCGCTGGTACTACAGATCTACCGAAATACAAAATATCAATGGATACCCGTATATTTTTAAATGAATCCTCATCTGTAGGGAGTATCTGTATTCGTTAGATTCTGATATAAATATTCATCACCCGCGAGGGTGCTTATTTCCATTTTCTATAACAAAATGACCACCATCGATTGTCAGAAATTGTTGAATCGGTATTTTAAAATTAAAAATGATTGATGGGAGTGCGATAGCCATGTGTGTTAAGGCGTGTTCAACTCTCAATGTTGGGGGACCAGGTTCAATTCAAATACTTTACTCCCCAGGAGGTGGTAGTCCTGTTACGGTTTTTAGTATGAACAAGGAGATTGAAATATATCCTTGCCTCGGATACAACTATATGATGACTATCTATATTACTACTTGTATCAAGATAAATCGCCACAAAGAACCTCGAATTTGGGTAGCCATTCGTGTGATTTTTAATGTTATGAATCTAATACCCTACGATTCTTATGCGCCAAAAAAGATGTATTAGTTTATATCATCACCAAAAGGCACATAGCCGACTCAAAAATGAATATAAAGCCCACACTCAACAATTCTCAATACGTCAATGCAACACCCAATCAACTGAGCCAGGCATTAACTTCCTTTACTCATCACAGGTCTCCATTGTCGTCAACTTTGATCTTCCCGTGGACGTATCCGGGAAAGCAGACTGCGAAACCTATCTTCACCGCATTGGTCGAACGGGCGATTCGGCAAGAAGGGCCTAGCCATCAACCTCGTGGACGGGCCCAACTCCATGACCGTCATGAAAGACATCGAGGAGCACTTTGGGCGACCCATCCTTCGACTGGACACTGAGGACTTTGAAGAAATCGAGAAAATTCAAAGTTGAAACCATCCCCCCTCACAACTTGTTTGGAGTTGCTGCTGTTTGTAAAATAAAGAATTTAATATACTATATATGTCACTAGCTTTGTATATTCTTCACCATATATTATATTTTTCTCAATATATATGCAAAATAACAGATTTATGATTTGAATTATTATTATTATTAAGTGGGTTCCCTCTTCTACATAAGTAGAGTAATGGTAAGAATTATTCATCCTCATATTACTCATATTTTGGGGAGCACACATTCTTGGAACACCAGACAGTTAGCTCCATAATAATAAGTAGTAAAAGAATGGTCAGCTGCTGGTGATTGGCCATCATGGTGGTGTGGGTGGGGGGATATTAAAGTGTGATCTAGACAAAAAGAGACTATAGTTATATGTTGTGTAAAAAGTGTTTTTTAGAGGGTGATGGTGGTAGTGGTGATGTGGTTTACATTATTTCTCCCAAAGAAGAAGCTCAAAGGATGTTACCCAAGGAAGAAGAAATGGTAGGGAGGGAATAAAGGCAATCTTGATATCACTTAAAATAGTTCATAATATGTTTGAAGAAAAAGGGGGGGGGGGGAGGAGAGGGAAAACTGACAAATGGCTTTGGTAATATAAAAATTGCCAATATAGAGAAGGGTATTGCGTAGAGAGAAGCACATATCCCTTTGAATAAAGTGTTTATATAATGTGTATATATAGAAATATATGCTTCAATTGATCTATGAACAAATGTTGTTTTTTTCTTCTATCGCTGATGAAAGCAGCAGTAGTAGTAGCTAATTAGATAGTATTATTAATAATTAATAGTTTGTCCTGTAAAAAAGGTGTGTCTTTTTATGTTGGAGGGAAACAAGGGGTTGTTGTTGTTGTTGAACCAGGGTATAAGTACATTTTTGCCTAAAAACACAGTTCCTCCTCCATCTTCACGATGATTTCTTTTGACAAAATGATGCTCCAACTCAGAAGGACTCGCATGATTTAGCACCGTTAGCGGGTTGTGAAGGTGTGTGTGTGATTGTGTGTAGGGGGAGGAAGAGACTACTCCCAATCATCATCATTCTTATTGCTGTGGATAGTAATAGTCCTTAACGAGGTGAATGACCTCACACCAGTCCTTTGCCCTGGATTGGGGGTCTGTGAGGTGATAGATGCGTCCGGGTGTGTGTACGAAGAATATTCTAAAGTCCCTCACTTCCGGGAATATGTCCGGGCTCCAGGGATTTCCCCTTTGAGAATCATGTTGTCTGGGTCAACGTAGTAGAGATGAGGCCCTTCTGTGAGGAGAAACATGCGTCGACGGGCCCATAGGCCTTTTTTCTTATCCAGAAGGCCTTGTTTGAGGATGAGGTTCCCTTCCACGAAGCGGTGGTATTTGTTGTCCCTGATTTGCTCTGTCAAACGGGCGCTTCGATGGGGCTCTTGAAGAAAAAGGGACTCGTTCACGAGGTTTGTTGGAGGTGGAGAAAAACATCCTATGGGCTCTGATGGACCCAGTAGCTCATCCCCGGGATCCTCCTCAATCATGAGTTGCGCTAATCGGTCTGCTCCGGCTTCAAGTCTGGATTCCGCTCCCACACAGGGTCTTCCCCATCCTTGGACCGATTTCGTGGAGTGAGCCGCTGAATCTTCTGGCGTGGAGTGAATGAGGGACGTAAAGTCCACCCCTCGTAGGAAGGCATGGTTCCGTATGGAGTCGTAGACGGGGCCCGGATCCCGTGCGCCGAGTCGATCCTCAGGCTCCAGACGAGAAGCCCTTGAACGAGGTCCTTTACATCCTCATTAAAACCCTCGTGGAAGTCGTACTCTAACTTTCGATTTTTTTTAAGGATGATGTACTCTGACTGTGACTGAAAGGGTGGAAGGCCGCTCACCATTTGGTAGAGGATGCATCCCAGGGCCCAAAGGTCCGCAGAGGGGCCACGGACTTGCTCCGGAGAACCTCAGGGCTGATGTACTGGGGGGTACCCACAAAACTCACCCGCTTCTTACTCGAGGAGCTAGAAGAAGCTGTGGAGGCATCCAGGATGGAGGAGGACTCTGAAGGGGGCTCATCCATGAATTTGGCGGAGCCAAAGTCTGTGATGAGGATCCGCATTTCCTCGTTGAGTAATATGTTCTCTGGCTTGAGGTCCCGATGGACTACCCGGAGCTTAAAGTGTAGGAACTCAATGGCGGACAGGATCTGGGCTGTGTAAAAGTCTGTGAGGTCCAGATTCTCCCGAGCAGAGCGCTCCATGAATCCTAGAAGATCCCCGTTGGGCGCATAGCTCATCACGAAGTACAGCCGCTCCGCATCCATAAAAGTGGAGTGGAGCTTGACGAAGAAAGGCACAGAGGGCTCCCAAGAGTCACTGATGCTCTTCAGGATGTTCTTCTCGCTAAAGACGTACTCCGTCTTTTTCTCACGACGGATAAAGTCCTTCTCAAGGACCTTCACGGCCATTTCACGCCCTGAAGAGATTTCTTTGGCGAGGAAAACCGTGCTGAAGGAGCCTTCGCCAATCATACGACCGAAGAGGAAGTCGTTGGGCGAGAGCTTTCGAGCGCTGCTCCGGCGACTCATCCCTGATCCGCGGGACCTGCTGGCTGGCTGGCTGTCTGAGGGCAAAAGGAGGGGCTCACACGCAGAGTCACATCAACAAATATGACTGGAAGGACGTTTCTCGCTGACTACAATCCGAAGATTGGTGTTGCTCAAGAAGAGAGTGGAGAAGTCAGAAGAGTTAGGAGTCATAGTAGTGGGCAGAGGTTGCGTAGGCAAGGAATACATACTAGACATACATACATACATACACTTCTAGGATACGATTTGTAGAGATGCCTTGAAAGAAGTTGAGAATTCATAGCAGCAGTTCGAAAGATGCTATAATGTTTATTCATTTCCACACAGATTCTGCTATTCCATCCAACCAAAAGACGAGCAAGGATCTGTGTAGCATTCAAATAGGCTACACTTTGATCAGAGCCACTATAAAACATATATCTTATACTTGTTAGCGTTTCCTTCAATTTATATATATATTTTATGATTGAAATTTTTAATTCATATACCTTAAATAATGATAAAAAACATAGTAATGAAATATTTTTTTCTTATTTGAAATAAAATGTTTATTCGAATAATGTCGGTTTATGAGAAAAGAAATATAGTGTAGACGATCAAATACACATATATTAGATACAATTAAATCTTAAAGCAAAGTAATAATTCAAAATTACTATATAAAGAAGAACAAACTAAATTCAATATAAATGGCCATGCTTATTAATGGTTAATATATATTTTTGTTTATCGTTCTAGGTCTGGTTCATTGACCGCTATGTATGTGGGATTTATTGTGGTGTTTACACATTATGAGGCTTGATGTTGGAATGCTGAAAGACTTGCTTTTTTAATTTTATGAATGGATCGTTCAAAACTATGTCCCTTGTATTAAACGTTATTTTTTCGTTAATTTATTCCAATTTTAGGATCATTCCGATAGCTTAGGGTTTTTGTAGCATTGCAATGGAGACATAGTTTGATGACTCTAATATAAGTAATTTTTGAGGGATGACAGCTTTAAAAATAAATTTGTGAGCGTTCATTTTTATTATCATTCGATAGCTCTGTATAAAATTAGTGGCTGTTAAGTGTTTAATTGTATCCAAAAGCTCTTTACTCACCATCGGAGTGTTACATTAAACACATTTTTATCCATTAGTCCCTTAATGAAATGCATGTTTCTGGGAACAACGTTTAACTTTGTGTCATATTTCTTCCAAACTCATTTATTGATGACTAATGTTAATCTGAAGTAAATACTCATTTGTTTACCATTAATGAATGATTGACTAATGGGATTTGTTTTTCACTCAAAACATTAGTCATATTTTTTTCCTTCTGTGTTGCTATGAATATTATTTAAGTTTACTCGCTTAATCTACGCAATTATTTATGTGACGTCATGGACGACGTTGGTTATTGTTTGCATTTCTTTAAGGAGCACATATCATTTTTTTATAGGAGCAGTATTAAGTTAAATAATGCGGTTTTCTTTATGTTAGAGCCACATAATGTCTTTTATTATTAATATATACATTTAGAGAATGTAGGACATAATCCATTGCATTCTCATTTATGTGTTGCCAGTCGTAAACCACTCAAAATTTATTAAGTCAGCATCTATTTTCTTCCAACAATAAAGTATAAAAATGTCTTTGTTTCTATAAATAATAAGCATTGGCCAAAACCACTTTAAAAAAAAATAAAGATATATATACATATACAGGGAGTACACGTATAATCCGGACTAACTTTGATCGGTTATGTCGTCTTTGTTTTTTTGAGATATTGCAACGCACATATGTACGTTACTGCGCTTGCATCTTATCTATCTGCCATAAAAAAGATTGAAAATCAGTTAACATTTAGCCATGGAAGAGGAGAAAAGGCATGCGATGTTCGCTTCCTTCCGCGCCGGGAGGAGTCCAAGGAGGTGATAGAGTTCTTCAATTACCCCAAGTCGACCGTCTACGACCAGTGGAAGGCTTGAAAATCTTTCAAAAAGAATGATGCTCATTGCAAAAAGCGTTTTCGGTCCCTGGGGGCCACCAGGACCGACGAGTTTGTCGCCGAGGTTAAGAGGAAGGTCAACGAGGACGGCAACAAGTCCTACGCCAAGTTGGCCGCCGAAATGGGCTGCTCCAAGCAGACCATCGCCAACACCATCAACAGGGACCTGGGCTACAGTTCGTACAAGAAGAGGCACAGGACGATCTTGACGGAGGGGACCAGGGAGTTCAGGAGACCCAGGCGTGGCTGTTGGAGAACCTCCCCTACCACTGGAGCCCGGACTTGTGGCCCCCCAGCTCCCTGACTGCAACCCCTTCGACTATTTATTCTGGGGCATGGTCGAGAACAAGACCAACAAGCACGCTCACAACACTCTCGACTCCCTCAGGGCTGCCATCGTGGAGGAGTTCGCCAATATGAAGAAGGACTCCTCCGGCGTGGAAGGAAGCGAACATCCATGCCTTTTCTCCTCTTCCATGGCTAAATGTTGACTGATTTTCAATTTTTTTTTGGCAGATAGATAAGATGCAAGCGCAGTAACGTACATATGTACGTTGCAATATCTCAAAAAACAAAGCGACATAACCGATCAATGTTAGTCCGGATATACGTGTATCCTTGTATATATATATATATATATATATATATATATATATATATATATATATACTTTGAATACTAAAATTTCTCTATACCTTAGAGCAGTGGAACTAGGCACACTGCTCACCGCATGTGCCTTGTAGTATTATATCTCATATCAATAGATCACTTATATTTGATCAGGTGATGGCATGCAGATACATATAAGTAAATATTTCCACGTTATTTTATATCTGAATCGGAAATATTTATATTTTTTAAGTCCATTAAACAGTTTTACAATTAACATTGTTTGTGATAAATTAGTGACCATTAATTTAATTGATTTTCATCATTATTACTAATTTTATAATCGTGATTATTACAAGCCGAAAAAATATATCGTTATTGCAAGATCCAAAAAAGTGATCGCAGAAATCACTGAGAGTGAATAGGTTCAACATTTTATTAACTCTATAATTATAACCCTACTTATATAACATTTTAAAATTCCCACATCATCATTGCGTAAGAGCTATATAAGGCTCGAACTTAAACCATGGACGCACGATCCATCACTAAGCATACAGTTGTTGTATATATTTTTTTCTCTCTTCTTTTCTATATATTTTTCTAGCTATATATACTAAAGATTCTTTTTATAGTTTATAATAGCAAATAAAAATATTTGTATGTGCATATTATTTGTTATTGGTACATGTATTCTTCTCTAATAAATTAAGAAACCCCTTAGTTTCTTGAAACATTGCAGATATGAGCCCTTTGCAGAGTATAAAGCAAAAGATGTTGAGAAAGGGAGTGCAAAAAATGCGATAACCCACTTGTACACATAGAATTTCACTTTCTCAAAAAATGTACTTGTGCATACTTCTACTAACATTCGCCTTCCCAGATGGGAGAAGTCAACCTGCAGCTCCCGTAATGGCGTTCACTTGTTTAAAATAAAATGTTTACTTGATCCTGATGCCAGCTTGCATTTAACCCTTCCTCACTTCAAAATGTAATTTCGTCATCCACACGTCTGAATCAACTCATCGCATCATGATAATACTTTATTTTTGTTTCATCACTAACAGCACCCATGAGCAGGGTATGTAAAAAACCCAAAATTTTGAAAAACCCCGGAAAAAAACGGGTTTACCGTGGGTTTTTAACCGGTTTTTTTCGTGTTTTTCAAAATTTTGGGTTTTTTACATACCTGCCCATGAGGGGTTTATTTATATAACAAAAATCCTTATATAATTGTATAATCGTGCTTTTTGATACTTCCCCCTCCCCCCCCCCCCCATCTCTGTTTCATCAGTTCTTGTAGTGCATATACATTCTTTTTTAAGAAACAGTTAAATATACGCACAGAAGAGTTCATTGCCCCCTTCATATTTTCTTGCGTCCCAGTCAAACGCTGTTCTTCTTTTTGTTATTAAATAACTTAAATATGTTAGGTAAATGTTTAAAATAATAAATGCGTATTTTTAGGAACCCTTTGATGATTCCTATTATATGGATATTTTATTAATATATATATTAACATATGTTATAATATAACGATTTCGAGCCTTTGAACCAAGAATATGGCTGCTTCAAAACCACAAAGTTTATGATATATAATTAATTTATTTATTATGTAGATGGTTTTGAATTTCTGTCCTGATATCGTGGTTCTATCATAAATTTAAATAATAGTACAAGAAGGATAAAAACGAAAGGCTCTGGATTTGCAAGGAAGCCTAAGGGTTCCGGGGTAAATATGCGTCTCCTTCTACGCAGTTCTCTATTTTTGCACTTGTGAGGCACCAGAGACGGGGTCATTGACATGGTTTTTTCCTTTTCTTCCCCATTCCTTTTTTTGTGCAAAAAGCCAAATTTTGTTTAAAAAGAGCAATGTCCATATACACGGCAAAAGCACTTGAGAAAACAAACAGTAAGGGATTATGACGTCATCCGGGTAAAAAAATCGTTGATGATTAATGCAGTTCATTTTTTTCTTACTAACTCGATATATGAAACTCTTTATATTTCCCAGATAATTTTTTAATATATTACAAGCATATCCTATTTCATAGCAAAAGTTCTCGTGTCGAAAATTAATTGGTTCCCCTAATGACGTCATAATACTTCAGTGCAAATATTTTCTTCATATGCTTAACTCTTATATATAGGCATTGCTCGTAAATGGCCAAAATTTCGGTAGATTAATATAAGTGAAGGAAGGAATTTTATTTAATTATATTTGCGTGTTAAAAATGATTGGGAATTCTTATTTGGGAGACATAGAACAGAGCCATAAGATCCTTATAAGGCTCTAGTATATAAGAAAAGGATATAATACATGATAAATTTGTTATATGTTTTACATATAAAAGTTTTTTTTTTTTTTCTTTAATACCTTTAAGATATTTTTTTTAAGTAATTGATGCGTATTTGGAATGTCATTCATGAATGCAGTAAAAGGAACAGCATTTGGCCAAACGGAAGAATGTGGGAAAGGCAAATTCTCTTTTAGAGCTGTATTTTTATTTTTTAAATAATTTTGCAAACAGTGAATGGTTGCGTGATATTGTATAATATGGTTACGTTTTTAAATATTTTTGTTTTGCTGTTGGACATATAATTACAGGTTATGACAGGTTTGTACACGTTCACAATAGATGAATCATTGGTTAAATTACTCATATAATATCTTTCAATTTTATATCAATAATAAACTATATTTGTTTCAAAATATTAAAACTCTTTATTAGAAAAAAGCTCATTACATTGTCTATTTTCTAATACAAGTACTTCATAAACTTGTATAATTTTATTAGACTCGCATAGTTATTTTACCTCCCAATTACTCCATAGATGATTTTAAGATAGTCGTAAGATCTTCAATGGGACTCAAAATTGAATGTCTTACCAGTGGATAAGCATTGAAAAAAATATGAATGAAATTATTTTCTAACAAAACTTGAAAAAACCTTCATTCAATATAAATACTAAGTCAAAGTTTTCGAAAATAATGCTGAAAATAGTATATACAAAAATTAAAAAAGCATAATTTTAATTTCGAAATCGTGGAACATTTAAAAGTCAGCTTCCTAATACCAAATGATATATTAGAGTAATAAAAAATATCCATACAGCTGCAAGATACTCGGCTTTTGGCATCAAAATCCCAAACGTGGATGGTTCATCGTGGAATATGAGAGAAATATTATCCCCTCAAAACAATACCAGAAGTTTCAACGCTGGCTTTGCGAATGCATAATTTTTTAAAGAAATAAATGTTCTTAAGTAGAATGTTTAACATCAAATGTTTTCTTGTTCTGAAATTTTACTTATTTATATAAGATTATGTAGAAAGATATTTATATGATTTTGTTGTTTGTGTAATTTTGTTCATTTTATGGCTGTGACCTATTGTTAGGAAGTATGTCGTAATTATGTTGAGAGTATTAATTTTAATCATAATATTAAATTATATATACTATTATATACAACTACTCTAAATGAATAAAGTCAACCAAAAAATCCAAAAGCTAGCGAATTTTCTATAAGTCTGCTCTATATAGATATTTTCACCATACAATTTTGTTCATATTAATAAACTTATACAGACTTTTTGAATATTGAATTATCTCAAGAGTGCTTCGCTGTAAATTAATTTATATATTTGCATTATGTATGCCAGATATTTTACATAAATCATCACCCAGTTTATTTGGTTATATCTATGAAATATATCGAGGAATGATGTTAGGGAGACATGGCCGAGGAAATACTGCCTAGGAAGAAATGGCCCAAGATAGAAGAGGAAAATGATGATGCATGGAAAAAGGCCAAAAGTAAATCTTAGTTCCGTTTAATGAACAACAAAAAGGAAATAATTTATTTAGTATTGCTAAAATAAAATTATTTTTGCCAATATTTTCCTAATTTATATGAAAAAAAGTATTTGTAAAATACTTGGTTGTATTCTAATGAATTACTTGTTTACCGATGTATTTGGGTCATTTTTCCATGAGTCATAGTTTTTATTTCTAATCTAAGGCATTTCATCCTGATTCATTTTTTTCTTGGCCATTTCTTCAAAACTGTATTTTTCTGATCCGTTTCTTCTGGACACCCGAGAAAATACATAAACAAAGTACTCAGAGAGCCTAAGTAATTTAAAAAATATGGGCAATGTATTCCACTTAAGACTCGAAATTGGGAGATCGTGAAAAAAAGGTTTAAAAAGATAGGGAAATCATCATTTACTTGTACAACGTAAAAATATATTGTAATAATATTATATTTAATACAAGTTTAAAGGGAGTCAACTATTTGATACTTTAAACGTTTATTTTTACCGTTATATATTGATCAACCATTAGGATTTAATTGTTACGTTTATACATTCTAAGCCCATTCTCAATAACACAATTATAATATATAACGTATCATATTTTTTTTTACAAACACATACTTGGCAAGGGATATTTAACATATTTATTCCATGCAAGATTTTTGAGGAAGATTCAAGTGTATGTACATTGTCGTCATAGGGTAAAAGGTATAATGTAGATGTTTGCAGCAGAGATGGAGATACAGTAGAATCCTTTATTCTCCTTTAGTAGAGATTACGATTCCTATCTCTTCTAGGAGAGATAACGACTTAAATAAGAAGATAATATTTTATAATGTTGTAAAAACTATTTATTTACTCTGCACTTTTTATTTCCATATTTTGGTGAAAATGATTTCATTGTGTGTTCAAGAAAGCAAATGTGACCTCAATGTTTTACTTTATCTAGTTGGTACGTAGTATATATTTATAACAATTTGATACTCATCTCCGAGAAGAAATCGACATAATTAAAATAGTTTGAATAACATCGTCCATACGATCTCCATATTTAGTCGTCATCTTTTAAGATATATAACTCCTGATATCTTCTAACAGATTCGTTGATTCTTCTGTATAAATTGCAATCGTATTCACCTCCTTGTAGAGGATACGATCGTGATCTCTACCAGGAGAGACAACGACTCTACGGATCTACATCTCTACTGCGACATAGACAAGAGTATACACATATATTATTATTATTTCTGGCTAGTTTATTTTCGTTAAAATGTAAAAAAATGTTCGTTGATTCATTGTACAACCGTTTCTTGGAGGTGTTATTTGTTGTTCCATTTACAAACTAAAGTATAGTACAACGTCACAAGAATCCTTAGAGTATTTTTATCGTACAATGTCGTTTATTAACAAAGCGGGATTCAATATGTATGTACCAACTGTCTTTGCTTTTGCTTTATAAACCTTCCTGATCATACATCTGATGTTTAATTTTCTGAGACCCCATTAACCTTAAGAACTTTCCTTTATAAATATAAATAACAAAAATTGGACGATTTGCTTTTATTTAATTAGTTAGTAATACTGAGAAAACCGTAGAAAAAACATCATTGAATAGACACATCCACCATTTTAATTTACATTTAATAACAGGGTTTCAGCCATCTTTTCTTAAAAAATAAAGTTCCATAGTTAAATAAAGAAAGAAAAGTTAAGCTTTGTAAATTAAAATATATAAAAATATACAGTTATGCGATAATAATAGTAACAAAGGATTTAGCTATAGATGTTTCTGTCCGTTTGCTTTGTATATTTTTTCCAATGGCGTCCGGTTTGGAGAGAGGGTCAAGATCTGCAAAGAGACTGAACCATTCGGACATGTCTGAGGATTTCTTGGAGTTGGGAACTAGTTTCTTTTGGGGCACCGCTTAGGACATCATACGAACGTGGATGTGCTATGTGTCCACTCATGGGAAAATCCGAGAGGTCTTCATTACCTATGCACAAAAAAGATGGAAAATGAAATATCATTTTGAATATAATGTACAGAGATGCGACTACCGATTAAGACACAATGTAATAATTTTTTGTTTGAGTGCATTTGTTGTTGTTATTGATTTATGCTTGGGCTTATAATAAAAAAATTTACCTTTTATAGTGCTAATCGTTATTAAGAAGTGACCACGATTTAAAAAAGTGTAATTACGTGAGAGAACAGAAAAATATATTTAAATATTATCGAAACTATAGAACAGCGTTATGACTAACAGGGATATGCGATGAGAATGCTATATATATATTTTAAATTGATCCATTCAATTATGCTAATCAAGTATAATTTATAACAAATGTGAATGTAGTGTTGTTAAGTCCTAGTTAACGAATACAGATACTCCCACAGATGAGGATTCTTTTAAATATACGGATATCCATTGATATTCTGTATTTCGGTAGATCTGTAGTACCAGCGAAGTTTTCCATTGTCTCCACAAACTGTGTCACAAAGAATGTGAGAAAACTATTTTACTGATTTTTCTTTCTTTGAGAGTACTTCCTTCCCATGCAACGACTGTTGATTATACTCTATTTCAATGAATGATGATAATCTTATTGAGATTATTATTCTATGAAATTAATCTGCGTTTAAGAAGCCTGTACACTATTTAAGTTGAAGTAAGGGTCCTGCTATATTTTTTGTTATAACTAAAAATTTAACTTCGTTGATTGCCTCTGCAAGATTTTTGTCAATGATTAGTGATCAAATTGAATTATTATCTTTTTTTAAATCTTGATTTCTTGTAAATATATTGCACTTTCTCCTTTCGAAGATTTTATTCTTCAGAACTTTGAAATCAGTTGATACCGATAGGTTCCTTCTCTTGGTAGACTAATGAAAATCTACCGATTTGACACAGCTTTCTTAAGATTATATATATCGACGGTAGATTTTTTTAATGAATTCCAGCTATGAAGCTGCAAATTTCCTTTTTTACCTCTCATGGTTTGGTCAATTTCAAAGAGTTGCGAGGGCAGATATCCTCCGGAAGGTGAGGCCGCCTTGGCCGCTCCCATATCTCCCAGCAAATCCCCCGATCCCTGAGGAGCCCTTACAGCCTCCATGGACAATTCATCAAGGCCACTTATGAGCGTTGAGGTGACTCCCCCGAATTTGTTGTCTTTCCTGGCGAAGCCCTCTCAGCGTGTCGACCGAATATCTCATCCCATTGTGCGGAAAACTCATCCTCGGAGGGTCGTTGTGGACCGTTCATGAGCTCTTCTAGGAGTAAGGCGTCCTCATTATCAAGGGTTGGCTTCTTTGAGAATTGGCGGGTGTTATCTATGATGTAAAGGTTTATCATGATGTTACGACAATCCTTACATAATTGATAATTGCATTCTTATATAGGTGTTTATATAGTGCTAGTGCATTCAGAGGATACTGAATGATTGAATCACTTTAAATCACCTATGTTACAAATTTAGGTTGTTGTGAGGTCCACACAGGCTGCCAACTGCATTCCTAAGAGTATTAATAGCCAACCCATTATAGAAAAGGAAGAGAAAGAAGAGGAAAGGATGATTACAATCAGAGATATATTGATAAAACTATTAATCAATAAACATTTCATTCATGAGATTATTAAATATACATAACTCAATCCTTAATTGATTATAATGAAATAAACAATGCTGTTAAAAGGGGCGGATCAGAACAACCATAGGGATAACGATCGATAATAGGACGTCAATCATGTTTCTCTACTTTCTCTCAATATTTCCTTTTTTTAGATGTGGCTATATATTCTCTTCCAGAAATCATGTCAGCCGTGTGAGACGTCATCACAACAACCTAATTGTAAACATAGGTGATTTGAGAATATCCGAATGATTGAATCACTTAAACATGAAAATAAGGTTAGGTAAGTAGAAACGGAAAACTAACATTATTTCATTGCATCTATTTCAGAAGGAATAGTGATAGATATTAATGATTAAAATAACGACCACTTCATTGTGGGTAACATTTAAGTAAAATGTATTAAGTTTTTATAATAAAAAACAGGCTTTGAGCGATTCAGAAAAAATACCGATCCGATCAAAAATAGCGATCAGAAATTCTTTGCAATATAGCGATATTACGATCAGGGATTTTTCCGATCAGCGATCCGATCAATTTAATTGCGATCAACAAAAAATTTACATATGTAATATAATTCTCATGGTTTCTGCGGGTGTGTAACATTTCTCACCGCGACACTTCATACCACGACCTTCACCTCTACATTTCATACCGGACATTTTCGGTAAATATGATTTTATAACCAAAACAATAATATTAGCAGAAACAGTTGACAATCCTAATCATGACGTCATAAGAGAAAAATTAGAAACAGACGTATATATTTGTTATAATTAGAGATGGAAAGTTGAGGGATATTTTGGGCGTGTGAAAGGGAGAATGTCTGAAGGGTGCAATTGAGTTCAAGCTCCTTGTTATCACTATTCTCTCTCCTCTCTTGAGGAATATTTATTTCATTATGAAGCAGGCCAAGTCGGCCAGAACGGAAGGTATTTATTTTATATTTGAATCTGTTTTTGCTTCTGTTCTATGTATATGCTACAGGTATACAGAACTTTCTCCCTTTCACACGCCCAAAATATCCCTCAACTTTCCATCTCTAATTATAACAAATATATACGTCTGTTTCTAATGTTTTCCTCTTATGACGTCATGATTAGGATTGTCAACTGTTTCTGCTAATATTATTGTTTGGATATAAAATCATATTTACACGCGATGAAGTGTCGTAGTAATGGACATTTCATACCGCATAGTTTATTAATATAAACTATGCGGTATGAAATGTCGTGGTATGAAATGTTGCGGTATGAAATGTCGCGGTATGAAGTGTCGCGGTGTGAATATCGTGTTACCGTTTCTGCGATAACTTTTTTTTCAACTTGCGATAACGATAAAACGATAACTTTTTCTCAACTTGCGATAAACGATAAACGGTAAAAATTTCAAACCCCAACTTGCGGTAAGCGATAAGAAGAATTTCCAAAAAAAGTGATGAAGTTTTTTTAAAGAAAACAATCTCCAAAAGAAAGTGATGAAGGTTATTTTTTTTTAAGGCAAGAATCTCCAAAAAAAGTGATGACGTTTTTTTTTTTTAGGCAAGAATCTCCAAAAAAGTGATGACGTTTTTTTTTTTTTAAAAAGAATCCAAAAAAATGCAATAGCATTTTTTCGTTTTTAGTTATTTTATACAAATTGATCGGATCGCTATTTTTTGTGATTTTCTCACGATCAAAATATATAAAGATCAGGACCTTTTGCGATACTGCGATCAGCGATCAAATATCGCTATTGATCGCCGATCAGAAAAAACTCCGATCAACAAGCCTGATTAAAAATAATATGAAAACATAGCAAAAAATATATTATCGCCTCAATAATGTATTTATTGGGCCATTATTTTAGTAATTATGGTTTCTTCATTGAATGTTCATCAAATGTTCCGCATGTTCCATATAAAGTTTTATTTTCACCTATTGAGATGATAGAAGAATTCATGGATCCATAAATTTCATAAGATTCAATATTATTTTAAAAAATAACAAAAACATTGAATTACTCTTTAGGGGTTACTGTTATGGTGTATGCAGTAATTTATTGAGACATCAGAATAAGGTAAATATTATTGTCATTTCGGCTAGGTCAATGATATTAATTTAATAGACATGATTAAATGAACATTTCATGAAAGAATAGAATGTTCCCTCGTTTGAACGTTGAATAACTCCAAAAAATAAGTTACTTTATAGGTATATAGATAGTGTCACTCTAAATAACTGTAAACCCCATAACGGTAAACCCAAGCTTTAAATATTTTTATTTGTTTAGTAATAACGATGATACTGAAATAGTTTTTTAGGTTACAATTCATGCCTTGAATTCAGTTTGAAATTAATTGAAACAAATATATATATTTTCTTTTATGACTTTCACAGTCAAAACCATAGATATATAAAATATAGAGAGCTTATTCCCTTCAATAACGAAGAAACATCGTTCAGCTGTCGCCTGTGCCCAATATAAACAAAGTAATTTGATCTACGTCATCGTAGGTTGATCATACATATAGAAAATTATGTTTATATTGGGCAATATAACGTATTTCTCTGAAAAAATCCAATAAGCTCTCTATGCTTTATATCTCTATGGCCAAACAAGTTCCTGAATCTCTGGTTTTGAATATAGAAAGAGAAAAGTGTCAATAACTATCAACATAAGTCCTATTATTTTTAATAAAAAATATGTTCTTGCCATCTCATTACTTATACGTACCAGAATGAATCGGTAGAGAATCGAATATTTTTATCATCCGCAAGTTCGTCATCGATATCTAAAAGTAGTTCATCCTCCTCCTTAGACTCCAACTTTCCTCCTAAATCCCCATTCCCGGGATTTTCATTTGAGGGTAAGCCAATGTCCATGAGGTTGGGAACAGCAGTTTGCCCTCTAAAAATAAAGAATCAATAGAATGAATTGCCTGATGCCTGACTTTTAGACGTAGATAGAAACTGTATTACCAAATGAAATAATCATCTTAATTGGTGAGTAAACGAGAAATTTCATTTCTCTATCCCTAAATATGATTAAGGATTTCAATACTTACTCCTGAGGTTTAGATGGCGTTTCCTCTTGGTTCAAACTCATGGCCTCTTGCCCCAGATAGATTTGACGCTCCGGAGGTTCGGCCAGGTCTTTAATATAGGAAAACTCATAGGGTTGATAGCCTTAAAGGTCTCATTCACGTTGTTCATGGTTCGACTCGTCTTGTCCCAGAAGGTGATGAGGGCGTTCTGGTAGAGTATGAGAGCGTGGGAAAACATGTTACACCTTGAGGCAGCCAGGAGGTCCACCTTCTGAAGACAGTCTAATTTACATTTGTCAAATTTGGCCTTGCTTTGCTTCACGTGGTTCTGAACCTGGAATGAATATGAAAATAAAATGATGTTTCATAGTTAATTGAACTTTAAAGATACTTTGTGTTTGTGTGTATCCACTAACTATTATATATGACTTTCATAAACGTGAATAAAAAGTACTTACTTAATTATATTTTAAGGTAAATCTTTTTCGCAACTTGCAATAAAAGATAAAACGATATTTTTTCGACTGGCAAACAACGATTAAAAGTTTCAAAAATCAACTTACAATAACAGATTAAACATAAAACGATCATTTGTTTGTTCACTCATTGATCTGCAGGAGGATTGTAATCGAACTTTATATATTTATATATTTGAGTTTATTTCAAGACCTATTGATATAATAAAATATTTTATTTAGTTCAAGTGTTAAAGAACTGACTATGCAGTGTCAACTTATGACCCTAATTCGATCTACTGAGACTATCCAATCTCTTGATAACATTGGAAATGTATTTAAACATACTGTTATATAAAAATGGAATGGAACCATAGAGTAGTTGAATTCAGCAGCCTATGTAAGAAGGGTGTAAGATCCCGCTGATTTAACTGATAAGAGTACCGCTTCTACATTAATATATTTAAGTCCCGCCATTTTGAACTATGAGTTAATTCAAACTTTAATTGTACCAAAAACAAAACAATTAATATCAAGGAAAGTGCGTTAGCTCCGTGGAAGCGTGCTAGACTCTATATACTTAGTGAATGCACATGTTCGCCTCCTGAAAGAGGAAGATCAATATTCATCCATTCTTTTTAAAGACAACTTGTTTTTAAGTATTAGAATTTGTTAATCTACTAGTTTGAATATTATAATGCTTATTCATATTCACATGGATGCAGGCTTGTGAGCGTTCAGCTTTTTTCGCGTTCAGCGTTAAAAAATAGCGTTCCGTTCAATGTTTTTGCGTTCAGCGTTCCGTTAGCGTTCAGCGTTCAAATATTTAAAAAAGTGACGACTTTTTTTTAGAAAAGAATCTCCAGAAAAAGTGATAACGGTTTTTTAGAAAAGAATTTCAGAAAAAAGTTATGACGTTTTTTTTTTAGAAAATAATTTCCAAAAAAAGTTCAATTTTGCGTTCCGTTCACAAGCCTGCATGGATGCAATTTCATGGAACCAAATGGGCAAATACACTTTACGGTCAGGTTAAGACTTGTTTATGAGAGAGATAATAGCAGTTAAATAACTTTATTATAATTTCAGACGATACAACTTTTTCTGACGTGATCAGATATGCATATTTCTCTTACACTCTTCCTTAATAAGAAGGAGTGTAGACGATGAAATGCTTTATTTTATTACCTTTCTCTATCAAATATAAAGGCTATATTGCAAGGAATTTAAATAGGTCATATGTAACAGAAAACGTATCTTTGTGTGCTTGAATTAAATTAAGGTATTTAGTGACGTTTGACTTATACATTCTAAACTAAATATGTATATGTCACAGTAGAGATGGAGATCCAGTAGAGTCGTTGACTCTCCTGGACGATCACGATCGTATCCTCTCCTAGGAGTGACTCCGATCGTGATCTATATCAGAAAAATCAACGACTCCGCTAGAAGAGATCAGGAGTGATATCTATTATAGGAGGGATGATGACTTAAATATGGAGATGGTATGATGATGTTATTCAAACTATTTTGATCATATGAGTATCAAATTATCATTGAAACATTGCGTCGCATTTGCTACCTCGAGCACAAAAATGAAATCATTTCCACCAAAATATAGAATAGAAATCGCAAATGAAATAAATAGCCTGTACAACATCGTAAGCTAATATCTCCATATTTAAGTCGTCATCTCTCCTAGAAGAAATAACGATCGTAATCTCTACCAGGAGTGTCAACGATTCTACTGAATCTCCATCTCTGCTACGACATATACATAGCTAAGTAGTCTGGAGTAAAGAGAAACAAAAGAAAACTCAATTAAAATACTTTATGTATTTTTTATAATTACGATGAGAATAACGAAACCATTTGTTAATATTTTTCCTTATCTTTACCCTCTAGCATTGTACAACCTCCGGGCCACGATCTGATTGTCCTCCGATTGCTTTTGGAAGCCATATACAAGAGCAGTTGGAAAGTATAAAATAAAAATCATATACATAATTTTACCTACCTCAACTTAGACAAGGATTTTAAAAAAATATATAGCATGTTGGTAATAGTTATGGGTAAATTATTTTTAATGTAAGGGATCCAAAAATAAAGGAACCCCAATGGTTATATTGTTTTGCAATTTTTATACAGTATCTTCGTTTTATGATATCGATTAATAATCGGTATTTAGTAGATCAGTAGTACAAGCAATAGGCTTTTTCTACAAATGTTGATCATTTCGAATTACCGAATATTGCATCCGATTTTGTCAATCGTTAGTTGTATATTTTTTGATTTCTTAAATGAATTTAATTCCTCTCATTCAGAATCTAATACCGCGTACAGTCGATAAATTTGTTTTAAAAAATACCGATATTTTTCTATGGATCACTGATACCGGCAGTATATTTTTTAAACTTAATCCCAGTTCGGATATAATTATATACCTCAAATTTTTCTAAACAAGTATTTTATGACTCACTTTTCTAAACTTTTCGAGTTGTTTATATGTATCCGGATCCAGTTCTTGAGATATCTTTTTCATCCACATGAGGGACCCTCGATACTCAGTTCTGTTCTTTTCCATGGCGGAAACGGTCCACTGTGTGTCCTCAATGGCGCGCCTTCGAAAGGTCTCTACCTCTTGATATAGTCGTACGATGGGCACACGGATGGAGAGCCTCTGTTGACCCGAGTATGACATGGTTTTACCTACAGCACTCATCATTTTCCCGGCCCTGGTCTTATCCGTTTCCCGCAGTCCTTTAAGAAGCGCCCAAGAGCGTTTTCCTCATATGATAAGTCTATCAACGAAGAAAGAAATAAGATACATGGATTTATATTTAGGCTTCATTCGAAAAACTTCCGAGGAAAGCATTTAGATTCCTCTAAATGAAAACCACTAAATAAACTTGTTAAATAATATCCAGGTTTCAAATATAAAGTTATTGGAACTATATTTGTAAATGATACTATTAAAATATAAAATAGTATGGAAGGCTTCATTGATCAAGTGTTTTCATTATGTTGTATAAAACAACAAGTGCTGTAAGATCATTTTTCGCATATATATAATATATATATATATATATATATATATATATATATATATATATATATATATATATATATATATATATATATATATATAGCTTATAATAAATAAGTATTCAATCTCATTGTGCGAACCTATTTAATGTGACGTCAGATTGACGTATGCTTTTATATTTTTTGATGAACTGAGAGAAAAAAATGTCACTTGGCCCTTTCATTAATATTGAATCATATCTTTTGTCTTAAAAATAGGAACAATATTTTACACCAAACATGACGTCACATTAGATTCATGTAATCATTATATGAACCTGATGTGACGTCATATGTGGTGTATGCTATTGTTTTTTATAATAATGGGATAAGATCCTAGAGATAGAATACTTCATATCTCTATGGATACTTTATAAAATAATTAAAATAAAGAGTGAGAGCCTACTTTTTATCGTTTGGAATGTCAGTCAGTTTATTTTCAAGTTCAAAAATGTGTAATTTCGGGGATGATGTCGTGTTAAATTGATTTAAATGTACTTCTTTGGGTTTAGTAAAATAATTAATTATCAAACATATTATATTAATAATTTTCAGAATAAATAAATAATAACTTTGTAAAAATAAAAAAAACAAGATGGTAGATATTTTCTTTACAATTGGGACTTCCTCTACCTCTCCAAAATAATATAATTATAGTTACTAAGGCCTTGATTTAACTTGAGATTGATAGAGGATTAAATATCTTAAGTCATTACTTTTATAAGCCCATGTAGGCATGGAAGGAAATAATGGCTATTATCTATGCTAATAAAATAAGTATTCCGTTTCTCCTTCTGTTCGTTTTGAATCCCCAAAAACGATTCATTTGATCAGAAATAAATTTTCAGTGAATAATTTAATTTTAATAATTTGATCAAGGGTGTTTTAAGGAGGGTTGGTGGAAACCCTTGGAAAATTCATTACACCATGTTTAATTTATTCGGTTTTTTGCAATTTATTAAATTGCCACGTTTAGCTGGACCGTTTTTCCCTTGGATGACTTTTAGGTGTTCAAGTGAAATTTGGATTATATGGTTATTCCCGGAAAACTTATATTTCAAATGTTTATTTTATGCAAAAAACGTTTTCTAGGATTTTTTTATTATAGAGTATATGATTTTTACTAAATTTTATATTGATTATTTTGAGTATAAATATATATATATATACGCCCAAAAAATCAGCAATTTTTATCAAGATATTGTCTTATTACCACATAAGAGCCCAAATGACTTACTGCACAATCTGTCCTGATACTGCTCAATCAGTATTTGTAGATCCGTCGTGGTCTCCTGCACGGATCGAAAAGCTCAAGCTTCGAATCCAGCTCAGAATCTGAGGCAGCGATATGCTCGTCCTCATCCTTGCCAAACTTTCGAGCAACGGCCTGTTTCGCCACCCAATACTTGTGCTGCAACTTGTTTATCGTAGACTCATTCTTCCCACCCGCAGAGCCGTTTTGCTCATAGGACCAGCGATCATAGTTCTGGCCACTAAAGCCTTCCTCCCGTGGGGAATACATGTGTCAAGCAGTAGATAGTTTTCTTTCTTTCTTGCTGGCCTAATTTCCGGTACAGAGGGAGAAATAGGGAAGAGAATAATAGATAGTAGAAAAATGTTAATAATCATTTGACTTTTTATTGTAAAAAGACTTTTAGAAATAATGTTGCGGTATTAATGTAAATAATTAGAGGCCTTAAAGTAGTAAATATTTGGATACATAAATTGGGATCAATGTCAAAACTGATAATAATCAACCAAATCTTTCGTTTATAGACGAGAATTTTCATTTTTTTAATAGAATCTCCCATATACATATATATAATTTTATTTCCAACATGATTTACACTAGAAAATGACAAGCATTATCACAAAAAAAAAGATTTTATCGCCTCAATCAGATATATATATATATATATATATATATGTGTGTGTGTGTGTGTTAATATATTTGCCAATTTTCTATTGTAAATCACATAGAAAATGGAAATTATATACATAAGGGAAACGTTGCCTCCATAATTAATAGATTGGGATTCACATATTTATAAAACTTTAATTATTATAATTACAAGCAACAAAATATGAATATAATATAAAAAAATAAAGATATGTGTCACACATAATGTAACGTTTATTGTGTCAAGACTTTTTGGAATAATGTTACGCCCATAATACTTTAAATTGTAGGACATCTAGTGATGCATTTGAGTAGTTATTTCTTAGGAAAATATTTTTTATCAAAAGATAAGTTGGTCAATACATTACAAGACATTTTGAAATCCATATGTTTATAAAACTTATTATTATTACAAACTAAGAGGAATATATAATATAAGTTTAATGAATTGTGTGATATATTTAATGTATGATTTATAGAATATTTTTTTTGTTTATATTTATTAAATTATTCATTAATCTGAGTTAATGAGTTCTAATACCTAGCATTTTTCATAATTTTATTATATATATATAAATCTGATACAAAATGGTATAAGAAAAAGAGCAAACCAGTGGATTTCATTAAATTCTATGACATTTGAGGCAGATAATGATGATACTAATATAGAAATAAGGACTATTTATATTAGTAACGGTATTTTAATACTGATTTTTGATGATAAAAAGGACTTAAATACGTCATTCAAATTGGACAAATTAATTTTAATAATAATAATCCTTTAGGAACATTAAAAACATGTCGTAAAAGTAATTAATTAATAACAATGGACTCATTCAAGAGTCTAGAGATTTATAATATTGAAATGCCGTCAAAATTCTTCATTTTGGGATTTTCTGACCTGAATTAATATTTTTTAAATATTTTGACCATTTTTCCATTAATCGATAGAGTATATTACTAAAAATAGTAATATATATCGATTAAAATTTAATATATTATTTATAAATATTCGTATTTATAACACTTAAAAAATCAGTGTTTGTTATAAAATAATGACGTTTTCGGTATTAAAAAGTAGGGTTTTTTACTTTTATTTTAAAGAATTGGTTCACAATTTTTTTTTCTTAATATCCAATTTAACAAATATAATTTTATAAAATATATATGTGTAACATATTTTTTACTTTCTGATTATTAAAAAAAAAATATATTTGTTCTAAACTAGTCATGTTTAAGGTATTAAAAACGATTTTTTTTGGTTAACAATAAGGCAGATACTACTCATAACAATAATGCTTACCTAAATGGATTTTTAGTTGAGCATTTAAGTCCGTGTTTGGAAGGGAAGTGGATTTTTTTTGTTGCTGAAGAGGAAGACTTATAAATATTTATTATAAATATGGGTCTATAAATATAGACACATCTGATTCTGAATCCCTAGTTTAAGGAACCACCACCACCTGTAAGTGACTTGTCATACAAAGTGGAATGAAGAGACATAAGAGAGACAGAGAGAGGGAGAGCCTGACAGCTTTCTCTAACAGCTGTGTGCCTCTCGAAGTCCCCTTCCTTCCTTCCCTCATGTATCCCAGCTCTCTCTCTCTCTCTCTCCCCACTTAAATATTTTTCTTCCTCATCCATTCGGTAGTGACTACACGGCATCATAATATAGAGACATGCTGCTTGCGGTGGTACTCTCAAGGTTCTATACGTTCAATTTATACAAGTTGGGCAATACTTTAATAAATCTTGGGAAGCATTATAGGGGATATAACGTCATTGGGTAATATTTTATATGAGAAAAAATATTTCTTATAATAATTTATTTTTTTAATTAATAACATATATAAAGAAAATCAATTGTAATTTAAGGTTATTAACAAATACCTTATATATTTTCACTTTTAATCATAAAATGACAGCCTTTATGATAGTTCTACTAAGATCAGAACTGGGACTCTGTAAAATAAATCTACCGCCGGAACTACCAATTATTATCAATGGATAGACACATCTCTTATAAAGATATAAACATAATGAGTTACCAAATACAATTAAAGGAGATAATGTTTTTCTTGACGAAAAGATCAAAATCTGAGATACATTGTATATTTTTATAAATCAGGAACTCGTCCGAAAAATTTGTTGACAAGTTAAATCTAAGTTACCCTAGTGACGTCACAAATAACTCCAGTTAGGGTTTCATATTTTTTTTTATTGCCCTCTACTTACTAGTACTAATTTGATATCTTTTTTGTATTATGTATTTATGCTGAATGAGCCAACACCTACTACATACTTCTTTGTCAAATACTTTTATTCGTAAAAAAAACCTATTTAATCATGTGCGTAAAATGTAATAGCTTCATTTCATAATGTGTTGAGTAAGAACAGGGAGTCACAAAAGTGGGGGTTTCAAAATAGCATGATATTATTCCTCGAATGAATTAGCTATATATATAATCACCTTGGAAACATGGAAGACTATTATTAGAGACTAGCGAGGACCCGTCAAACAGTGACGCTTGATTGTTTGAAACAGCATTAAAAGTGTCCTTTTAAATAATATTTATCTAAAGTTTGATCGCTCTTAAAATGTAGTTATTGAAGATACATACCAACATGTAAATATCAAAATTCTTAGAAAGAGTAGTTCTTTGAATATTTGAAATGAACAAATACATTTGTTTATCAAAAACTGGAAATCCAACTTTCAATTATCCTTTTCTAGCCCATTGTGGCCATAAAGACAATTATTTTTTGACCTATTAAATCTCCAGATAGAAACATATCTCTGTGCCAAATTTAAACTTGATCCATCAAGTGGTTTGGCTGTACATACCAAATTGTCGCGTTTTTGTGTTCGTTCCTATGGTATTATTATATAGATGGGTAGCGAGGACCCGTCCACAGTGACGCTTTGTGTTTTTTAACAGCATAATAAATAACAAGAAAATTCCTTTTAAAATTATTATGTTATTTATTCCAATGAGAAAATATATATAAAAACAAAGAAAAAATGAAGAAATCCCTTATGAGTCAGCACTTCCTGATATATTACGTTGGGTGTCACTGTTTTATTTCCTCCAACCTCCACCATCACACATGCCATATACTTTGTCCTTGAGAAAGCCACATATAACTGACCATGTGGGAAACCTGGACTTGGCAGATAAATCCCCACTTTCTCAAAAGTTTTGACCCTGTGCCTTCGCATGAACTACACTTCATACTTTATAACATGGGTATATATCTGTCATATTTTTCACTCTAGGGCGGCAATAATTTCACACTAAAACTATTCTGCTTAGCGTGAGATATGAGTACTTCAACTCTTGAGTACTAAAGACCCCTAATTTATTACCTCATCGCAATTGTATTTTTGCTTAGAGTTCAAAAATGTATATTTTTATCTTGGTATGTATTTTTTCAAATAAATGGATAAATTGGCATTTTTTTCAATGGCTATATCTGTATGTATATATGACGTATGACAGAGAGCAAAAGTATGTCATACATTATTTTTTTGGCTCAATAATATCCCCATAAAAATACATCTCCATGCTGAATTGCAATTTGATCAATCTATTGTTTAAGCTGCTACATCCACATGACATGACTTTTTTTGGTATTATTATATAAGATAGTGGCATTCATTTTTTCTTTCTCTCTTTTTTATTTAAAGTTTGATCGCTCTTAAAAATGGAGTTTTTGAAGATACATACCAACATGTAAATATCAAAATTCTTAGAAAGAGTAGTTCTTGAAATATTTGTTAATGAAAAAAAACATTTGTTTATCAAACCTGGAAATCCAACTTTCAATGGCCTTTTCTAGCCCATTGTGGCCATAAAGACAATTATTTTTGGCCAATATAATCTCCAGATAGAAAGACATCTCTGTGCCAAATTTCAACTCGATCCATCAAGTGGTTTGGCTGTAACATACAAAATTGTCGCGTTTTGTGTTCGTTCCTAGGGTATTATTATATAAGATAGTGGTATTCATTTTTTTCTTTCTCCCTTTTTATTTAAAGTTTGATCGCTCTTAAAATGGCGTTTTGAAGATACATACCAACATGTAAATATCAAAATTCTTAGAAAGAGTAGTTCTTTGAAATATTTGTAATGAAAAAAATACATTTGTTTATCAAAACCTGGAAATCCAACTTTCAATTGGCCTTTTCTAGCCATTGTGGCCATAAAGACAATTATTTTTTGGCCAATATAATCTCCAGATAGAAAGACATCTCTGTGCCAAATTTCAACTCGATCCATCAAGTGGTTTTGGCTGTAACATACAATTGTCGCGTTTTGTGTGTCGTTTCCTAGGGTATTATATATAAGATAGTGGCATTCAGTTTTTCTTTCTCCCTTTTTTATTTAAGTTTGATCGCTCTTAAAATGAAGTTTTGAAAGCTACATACCAACATGTAAATATCAAATTCTTCAAGAAGAGTAGCTCTTTGAAATATTTGTTATGAAAAAAATACATTTGTTATCAAAACCTGGAAATCCAACTTTCAATTGGCCTTTTCTAGCCCATTGTGCCATAAAGACAATTATTTTTGGCCAATATAATCTCAGATAGCAGACATCTCTGTGCCAATTTCAACTCGATCCATCAAGTTTTGGCTGTAACATACAAAATTGTCGCGTTTTTGTGTTTCGTTCCTAGGGTATTATTATATACTTATAGTGGCATTCATTTTTCTTTCTCTCTTTTTTTATTTAAAGTTTGATCGCTCTTAAAAATGAAGTTTTGAAGATACAT